>QVAJ01000014.1:7034089-7058513 GCA_003546035.1 Mixornis gularis | reverse complement strand
AAAATTAAAATTTTATTTATAATTCCTTTCCCACTCAGCTCTCTTTTCCATACTTCTATTTTCATTATTGAAATTATATTTTACATGTGTGCTCAACTCAGATTGATTTTATATTTTCCACATTCAATTGATGTGATTAAATTTGAGTTCTTGGTTTCTTCAGCAATTTGCCACTGAAGAAATCAAAATTGTTCTCAATAATACAATGTGTGAATTATATAATGTTATACATATTAATTTGACAATTTTTGTTTTGATGTCCTAATTTGGTTATATGAATATTTATTTGGCAGTTTGAAAGCATTTTGACTTTCTAAAAACTGGAAGTTTTGATCAAAGATAGAGAAAAAATATCTGTATGTCTAGCTTATAGTGCAGGTTAATTTTCCCCTGACCAAATTTGTGCACTGTCARTGTTGATTTCTAAGTTACTTTTCCAATCAAAAATGATCACAAAAATTGCATTTTATTTGAGATAATTCACTAATCTTGTTCATAGTCATTTCCCACCATCCAAAAATTGAAATAGAACAAATATTTTGGGACATACTTGCAAAAAAAATTTGTCAAGAAAGAAACATTACCCTTTCTATGCAGGTAGACATGTGGATGTCACTATGGAGAGGTCCCTAATAATCCACCAGGTAATGACTCTTCTTTTTTTTTTCTATAAGAACTATTGAAAGAAACATTCACTTATTCTGTTAAGGTATAACTGAATCAAAAATCAGGGCAAAAAACCCATTTAACAAGGAAGGAAAAAAAAGTATCTTCATTAAATACTAATAATTTGCACAAAGACTAGTCCAAAATATGTCATAATGTATAATCTTCAAGACTTATAATGCACAAACATTTTTCTTGAATTAATTAAGCAACTTGACCTTGCTAGTTGTTACTTAGCAAAGAAAAGGTTATTCTTTTAAGGACTGATCTGATGCCAGCACAAGATTAAAATCCTCTTCTAGTTAGCATCAGTGGTTTTGTGGTCTCCAAATAATACTAAGACACTACATTTTTTTTTCTCTGCCTAGATAACGAATAACAATTCATATCTATCAGTAACAAATTGTCTATGAAAGAGTAAAACACATTTTATTCCATTTCTTCACATTGTGTATGTGTAACCTCTTCAGAGTATTAGTTTTTCAGAAAGCATTTAAAAAATGCCACAATGCCAAACCTGAATATGCTGTGGGTGTTCCTATAAAAATAATGACATCTGTATARATGAAATGTTTGAGAGAGGAGAAATGGTATCTGTAAAATTTGCCAGTGAAGGATTTCTAAGTTACTCTTCATTCAGTGAAAATATACAGAAATACAGAAATAGACACAATCCAGCCTGTTGCTGTTAATATAGACATGTGCAATTTTTTTTGTTCATTATTCCTCTGCAGTTTTGATCTTTCTGTTTCCTTTATCTTAGCAACATTATTTTCAGAATGAGATGACATGGAAATTGATATAATGGCTTCATTGTTAATAGATGCATAAATGCAATGCAAGGACAATACCTTCATTCAGTTAAGGTCTAAAGGTACAAACCATCCCATTTTGTACTTTTTTGACTTCCTATGGTCTCATGCRGTCAATATATTGTCAATATATTCAMTATATTGAGAAATAGCCCAGAACTTTACTGTAGACATATCACCTTCACACTATGGCACATATGTTARAATATTTCCATGGCAAATAAAWTTGGTACTTTGTCTAAATATAAGTRCAGGAGAAAACACACTGTACTTTGTAGGAAAATATTATGACTRGATTTTTCATCCTTTTRGGTTATATCCTASCTGTTCTTTTTTGCATTTTTACTTYRYCARAYGTAAATGTTTCATCTAAAATGGAGGAAATGTTCTTTCCTTRATGTTTTGCTGCGCATATTCAATCTAATTGAATATACTTACTGGAAAGCACTTACTGGAAAGAACTTCTATTTCCTTCATCATCTTTCCTATTTCCTTAAGGAAAAGCAAATGTTTCTGCTTCTCTTTATTTTTAAAGCTGCAATCCAGGCATTTCTGATAAAATTATGTAGATGTATAAAATAACCAAACTTTATTTTGGCTATCTCTAAACATATAAAAGATAAATTTAGCACGCTCTATCTTTACCTGTAATTAAACCCAATGTCTAAAAGATGTCAAAGATAATAATGTAATTGCCATCTAGATTCTCAGAAGGTTTTAAACTGTGCTCTTTGAAAAACATTATAAGGATATGTAAAGTAATACTGCTTCCTCTGGGGTTTTTTTCAAGATGACAAATAAGATTGCCTATCATTTGATTTTAGACTTGAATTCTCCAGGCTTTGCAATTTTTCTTTTCTGTTAATATTAATGAAATATGCYTTTAATTACCTCATTAAAGGGAAACAAGGTAATGCAGAATTGRTACCTCCAAACCATGCATTTCTATTTACTCTCACTTATTCTAATTCTAAAATTCTGTTCTGAACCACTTTATAATGATTTTTATTGTTGTTGTGAGATTTTATTAGCATTAATTGTTATTAATATTGTGTGTTAATTTATATCAAAATGTCTTTCAGGTATYCATAAATGCTTCTATATGTTCACGAGTAAAGATTAGGCCTTGCAGTTTTCTTTTGAATTTTCATGTCGTAAATATCATTACAGTTGGGTAATAATGCTGATAGGATGTGTCAACCATCTGATTAAGTTTTTTTCAAAGAAATTTAGRGCGAAAAGAGAAACATAATTCTTGCAGATCATGAAGAAAAAGAATTTAGGAATAATTTTCTTTTAGGGTGAAGCTTGCACAGAGTTACATTTTCGTGGATGGCTGGAATAAATCCCATTCTGGAGCTACGTTTTCCCACTGCTGCAGGACGCTGCTTATTCATCAGCAGTACATGTGCCCGCTTTAAGTAGAACATTACAAACTTGTACCTACTACTTCCATCAATTTTGCTGATACTGATCACTTATTTACTAACCTCTACTTTCATTTCAATCTTCTGGCATCCAATACCGTCCTCCATTCTGGGAATTCTTTTGGAACAATATTTTTAATTCTTGAGTAAGTATTTAATATGCCCCAGGCTTTGAAAAATAAGACAAAAGTGAAAATAAATGGGCAAATAAGCAATTCTGCCTAGGCAGTGAAAATTAATTGTCCTTTTGAGCAAACTAACCTGAGTGACAGGGTTGGCGATCACCATGGGGCCCAAAACCTTGATGTATTAAATTTTACCTATGTAAGTACATCCAGATGACTGACATCTTCAAAACAGTCAGATGAAAATTTTGTCTGTTACAAATTTTGGAATAAAGTTAATGCCCAAGGCTATAACTAAACCAGGTTCTTATACCATAGAGAGAGAAGTGGAACTAGTTTGGGTTTTTCTTTCTTTTTTATTTTACTATTTACATAGATCTTTGGAAAATTATTATATCATYGCTTCTGGCTTAACTCAGAAAATCATAAATATATTCTTGTCAGTGAGCTTTATGCATCAAGATGAAAAAATCCYTTCCCAGTGCTTCAGTGTAATTGCATAAAATCACCTTAAAAGRGGTTTTGCCTTGCTCCCCAAAATAATCCCAGATCCTAGAATGATGGAAATTTTAAGCAGTGCAGTATTTTTGCACGAGACAATCCAGAAACCTGCTACTTTTGTTGCTGATTTTAATTATTTAAGGAGAAAAAKAAAGAATAKTTGTTTCACTCAGGTGAGATTTTTTTTTGCTGTCATGACCTCAAGTACTCCTTTTTAACCGTCCCATTAAAATAATGAACTACTGACCTGTGGTGATGTTTTAGACCCTTATTCTTAATTTTTGGCCATTTTCCTCATGATTGCTTCTTCAATAAGGATTTATTATAACCTCAGATACTTTGGAGGAAACAGAAAACATATACTGACTTAAATTTGAATCTCTGGAACTTAGTCTGATATTATAAACTCTTTTGGCAGTCTGTGCAGAGAAATGAAAAGAAAAAAAAATTAAATAATCAATCTGATCAAGGATAAGCATATTCTATCCTGGCAGATGTTTTGGGAGACATTTGGAGGAGTACAGACCTATTACCCAAAGAAAGCAGTAAATTTGGCTGTACAAATAATGCTTATAGATTGGAAATAAAATTTACATAGAAAAATGTAACAATCAAGTTTAAAAACTGTATAGAAGAAATAGCAGGAAAACAGTATTTAATATAGCATTGGTTCTGAGGAATCAAAAGCAAAATAATATTAAAAATCAGTTTCAGGAATGTAAAAAACCTTCCTTTTAGCAACAGCTGGAAAAATGTGTTCTTATATTAACTGATTAGTTATATGTAAAAAAATTATGATTAATTTTTAAATATTCCTGGTTTATTTTGTATTAAAATTCTGTTGAAATYAAATTACATTGTCTTGAAAATTGTAAATAAACTCATCAGTTGAAGAGGTAAATTTGTACACATGAAACAATAACTGCTTCTACTTTAATCACCAATGCTGTGTGTTCTGATTTGCAGATTTATAGCTGGGAATTCCCTATCATTATTTCCCTTAATGCAGTTTGACAGTTTCGTAAAGACACATACTGGATTTCGTTCTATTTTTTTATAAACTACCATAATAATTATGGTATTCATTGATATTGTCTATTTTAATTAGGATTATTCTTCATAGTAGGCATCAATCATAATCTGTGTCTAAATACGAGACTCAAAATAGCCACTATTATCCTAAAACCAGATGTCAATATTATCTAATAAGATTTTTGAGCAAAAAATCTGCTTTGGTGTATAGACATTATAAAAARCTGTTCATAAACTACATTGAGAAGAAGAGGAGAGAGTCTGGTGAGAGTCTATATTGATTAGGTAAATGCATATGTTCTAGTTGCAGCAATTTAGTCAGTGACAACACAACATTTTTCATTAGTCTGGGATCAGTGTTTTCATCTTAAATAAAGAAAACCTTTTTCAGTGACTYCAAGGGAAGCAAAGGTCTGTGATAAATGAGCTGGTAAATGGCTACATATATCTGACAACAGTAATCCATCCTTTTATTTCCTCAGAGAAAGCCAGTTGTTCAGGTACATGCTGCTAACCAACAAAAAGGTGTATTGTCTTTTTTAACAGGGAATTCCAACTTTATTCTTGCAAAGCACAYTGCTAGATTCTTTACCCTGGAGAAGACTCCAGGTTCTGTATCACAATACTCCAGTATCCCAGCTGCATGAAATTAGTTCAGTAACTTAGGTTTCAAGTACATCACTAGGTCAGCTATGTGATAAAGCACCCCGCACCCACAGCAAGTGTTTCCAAATAGGGAAAAAGTTTCAGTTTACTTTTAGACATTTCAGGAAGTTTTACTAGAAAGTTCTGTGCCTTTCTTATTTTAATTGGCTCAGTGCCAGCACAGGAGCATGGATTGGGCTCCGAGAGTGTAACTCAAAGCSTGTTGTTAATTTAATTGGGCCGAGAGCCAAATAGCCCACCTAAACTATTAAGTACTAAAGAGAAAGAACAAAGAAGTTCCATGATTTTCAAGGTGTTGTAGCAAGTAGGAGACTTGTCTTTATACTGCATTCAGCTTCTCCTTTGTTTTTGTATTATTTTTTTCTTTATTAAAACCTTTTTGATTTTTCAAGACACTAGATCATGCCATCTTGCTAGTTGATTTTTGCCACTTCTCTACAAGGGCTGGACCCTCAGAGGTATTGGGAAAACCCATACAGCTATATCTCTGTCGAGTGTTTCTTTTTAACATAAACRTGGTGACTTTTGAGGGTCCATCCGCCACATTAAACAAGAGAGACCAGAAAGTGAACTCTAGCACTACAACCTCATCATCTATAGAGTTACTCATTAATTCAATTTCAAGCTCTGTTCAAAAGAACGTTCACAGCATTGAGATATCTGCTGACTCAAATGAGAGCTCAGACAGCTTGAACACATGCAGACAGCTGTCAGAAATAAGTGTCATCTCCCTCAGGAGTACTTAGATATTAAGCACCATTTGATTTTCTCAACTGTATCCTGCACAGCCTATGGTATCCCACCAGCCTAAAGGGCACACATGTCCTGTAGTTCCTACACTAGACACACTATAGATGTTGCAAACTATAGTAGTGTGCCACTATAGACACACCATAGGTTACCCTATGTCTGTAGGGTATCTAAAACATCACTAGATGACCATTTCCAAGTCTTAATTTCTGTCCAGATAACTTCACCCCAAATCTGAAACCCCATGCAATCATTGCTGCTCCACACTTCAGAATCAACTAGTAACTACCCAAAATAGTATATATCAGTGTGACTGTTTTCATTGCATAAAAATGCTACCAATTCAATGTCATGATTATGTTTCTTTTGTGAATGAAGAAAGGCTGAGAATTCTAAGACTCCTTTTCTTTTCATTTTGTTCTTTGAAAAGACTCCACAAATGGGCTAAATCATAACTTTCTGAAGTACATAATGAAACATTCCTATTGACAATAGTATTAATGGATTTCTCATTCTGAAAGCTGTGGTAAAAAGGCACAATAAACAAGATCAGCAATGAACTGACTTACCAGGAATAAATTTAGACGTTTTAAAAATAGTTTTATCATTCWTATTATAAGCTGACAATGCAGAAACTTGAATTATTAGAAATTTCAAATTTTAGCAGTTTGTTATTTAAATAAGCAATAGACCAGCAAAATATAACTAAGGAAAAATGAAATATTAGAAAAATCACAATCACTGGTAAAAACTGTGATTGCAGAGGAAGTAACTGAATCAAAAAAGTTTAATTACAGCAAAAGTTGTACATAATTTTGCTCCCTTGTCCTCTTGCTAGGGGATTCAGTTCTTTGGTGAGTTAACCTATGTTGAAAGCCAAGCACCACATATCTGTTGACTTACTCCCTGCACCATCCCAAAAGGGACAGGGGAGGCAACAGAAGGAGAAAAAGCAAGAAAACTCATAGATTGAGATAAAGATATCTTAATTGGAGAAGAAGAAAGAAGAAAGAGAGAAAGAAGAAAGAGAGAAAGAAGAAAGAAGGCAGAAAGACGAAGGAAGAAGGAAGAAGGAAGAAGGAAGAAGGAAGAAGGAAGAAGGAAGAAGGAAGAAGGAAGAAGGAAGAAGGAAGAAGGAAGAAGGAAGAAGGAAGAAGATCATCATCACAGGTAACAAAACAAAACCCAAGTCAGCCTAATCACTGTGGGCAGTAAAGCAGGCAAAAGAAAAAGCCATGACACTGTGCAAACACTGCTCAATCATATTCAGAACAGCAGCTGGTTTCAACATTTAGTCAAAAACCCTAAACACAACACTGTATGGACTGCTATGAAGAAAACAATAACCATAATATGTTTTAAAGGCCATTTTTCGGAAGCCAATWTTTATGTGACAGAAGTATATGGTTTTGTGTATTGGCAGCAGTGCTGCAGCCAGTGATGTTGTTTGTTACCATAGAGCAGCAGGATCTGGAGTAGTWGTTATTTGGCTGAAACTACATCATTTACATCATCTAAACCAAGTTGTCARCCTGAAGGTGACCCAACCATGATTTATGATTGCATTTTTCTAGATTATTAAAAAGAAAAAGGGGAAAAAGAAAAAAAAGAAAGAAAAAAGGAAAGGTGAATTTCCCGCTACTGCATACTAAAACCACCTGATATAAATGTTTGCTGATTTACTGTAGTGACTGTGTTGTTTCTGTGTTGAATTCTGTACAGCACTCAAGAAGTACATAAAAATTCCAAATATATCTCCAGCACTGCAAAAGTTAGCAGCCATTTTTTAAAAGAAGAGATCTTACATTCTGGAAATTACTTTCTGGTCAAATTAAGATTATATCAGAACAGTTCTTGCAAATCAATATAATGATTTCTGAGTTGTAAACACATGCGGAAAAAGTCAAACCCAAGAAAGCAATACCACAATTCTTTTGAATTGTGTGTCTGAGGAATAAAGGTACCCGAGCTTTGTGCTGAAATATGATACCCTGACTAATGTGTCATAATTTGAAAGTATTTATTCCCTGTGTTATGTTTTTCCATGAGCCATAGGAGACCCTCCTGAAAGGGGAGTRCATTTTATTTACTACTATCAGAAGAAAGATACTCTGTGAGAAAATRCTTCTGCATTTCGATGGGATTCTTAACCACCCAACTAGTTGTATGAGATGATGTCAAATATTTCATGTTTTTACTAATTTATTTCTATAATATGATAGATAAGTACAACTTTTGAAATATGTCCTTTCTTTCAACTTATCTCTCCAYAGGCAGATTTTAGATTATTGCATATATGAGTACTGTGACAGTATGACAAGATTCAAGATATTTCAAAKGTGAGAGAAATATAAGTTATTCTTCAGACTCACTTGTCTAATCTAATTTTAGCCACCTAAGAGTTAAGTTTGTGAATCGAGCAGCTCTTCTTGATGCTCAGTGTAGTTAATGGAAGGAGACAGTGTGAATGACTGTTAGACAGATAGAGTGACTGTTCCTTCAGTCGTAAAATAATGGCCTAAGACAAGCGGAAGAGACTTTACATAATTTAAACACAGATATAGATGGCTAAATTATGGTGACTTAAACTTTATGAAAAGAATCCCAATTGTAAAATTCATTAGATAACTAAACCCAGAAATAAATAAATGTTTCAAAATTTAGATAACATTTGTAAACATCACCTGTTTTTACCTGGAGTAAATGGTTTCAGGCGCACCTCCTAGGATGTGATTAGTTGTGAACAGTAGTAAAACAGCTCCCCAGTAAACCAGCTCAGAGTAGATGGAGTTSAGCACAGGAGTTCCAAAATGCCCAGTAAAGACCTTTACACTCTGTGATCTCATAAGGTTGAGTAGAAATCCTGTGACAAAATCTTTGATTAAGGCTAATCAAGCCACAACCTACACAAGCTGACTTGGTGTGGCACACAGCTCCATGGCCTAGTTGACATGGTKGTGTTTGGTCAAAGGTTGGACCTGATGATCTCAGAGGTCTTTTCAAACTTTATTAATTCTGTGATTCCATCTACCAATTTATATTATCATAGTTGCTACTTCAGAGAACAAATACTTATTTATACCTATACAGTTGATATTTCTGCCTGGTTATATATATAATTTTCTAATGTAGTACATAACTTGTGGCCTTTCTAGTCTAAAAATTGTTTATCAGTATATAAACCAAGAATAAGATACCTTGGTATCTACATTTTTAGAAATATGCAGCAGATGGGAACTTTGAAAAAATTATGATCTAGGAAAAAGTTTTCTCCTCTCTTGTGCCAAGTACTTCACTAATATATGCATATATTTGAAGTATATATCAGACAAACAAAAAGGAAGAGAGATTTCCATTTAAAATAGAAATTGGGGAGTTTGTGATTAACTCACTCCACTTCCACCCACAGTTACACTATCTTCTGAAAATATATAATTTCCTTTAGTCATATATTCTATGAATCCTTAGTGGATGACTTTCTTCTTTGGGTACACTCTCTTTAACAGAATGCTTAAGGTGCAGATTTAAAAAATCTTTTGAAAGACACTAAGTGTACTTACGCTTTTGAGGAAGATGCCAAATGCTGTAGTGGCATTTATTTATTTATTTATTTATTAATAAATTGCCTAGATAAAAAGCTATGGAAAAAGAAACCAAAACAAACAGAGAACAAAACAACAATGAAGCCTCCCACACTTTTCTGTTGAAAATCTCCTTTAGCAAAACTTCAACCATATACACCTTTATTATTAAAGCACCGTTCCAGAGACAGCTGTTCTGTCGAGGTGCATCYTTGCAATTTTCCTATTCCCTTCACTTTATGCCTGGTGCAGAAAGTGGCTGTATAGTGTCTGCTGATTCTATTCTAACTGGTGCTACCAAAAATACAGTCAATTTTTTTTGCCTTTTTCAGTTCATTTGTGATTTACTCACGGTCATATTCATTGGTTTATCCTTCACAACATTCATATATTTTGAAAATGTAACTTTTTCAGTTATTGAAAAAGAGATCGACAGTGTGATTTAAAAAAAAATAAAAATTGAAGCTTTATCCCACTAGCATCCTCTAATGAAGTTTGTTGCTTGTGTAAACAGTAAAAAGGCAAGTGACCCTTCCCCTACACTCCAATACCTCCCTCCCCACCCTGCCACCATATATAAAGTTGCAGTCAGTTTCTGATCTTCAGCAAAATCACAGGAGCTGGTTGTATTTGGAATTGGAAAGCACTAAAACTTTAATAATGTAAGATAGAAAAACAAGCTTTAAAAAAMCCTTAGAATAGCACTGTTTCAAGTGCAGAAATGGCTAAGAACAGATAATTACTGAAACTGAGCTTAGTCATTAGGCTGTGGTGATCTGTAATATCTCTCTATACTTTGAGTCTAAGAGAGTTGCATTCTGTGCTATGAGTCTGAATTATCTTGTCTGGTAACATTTAACTGCAGCTAACTTTAATTTAACCAGTACAAAGATTTCAATTAAGTTCTCTTTTTTWAAAAAGAAAACCACAACCCCAATGTCCTATCTGTATAATAAGTATGCTTTGTTGCAAGAGTAGTCTGCACAAAMGGATCTTCCAGAATAGACTCCTATTTTTCCCTTCAGATATTGTCTTCATGGAGCTAGAGAAAAAAAATCTATTTGTTGAACCTTACATGGTTATGCTAGTGTTTCTTCTGCTGATATTTGAGACAGACTAGTTTATCTAGTGCCTTTCTTTGGGGCTGACATGTATGGCAGAAGACCTGCATGAGGTCTGTATCTTCCTGGACTTGCAGAGTCGGGCCAGCCATCTTAACCAAAGTTTCTCAAATTGCTTTGAGCTGAATTGAAGTCACTGTTTCTTTGAAAATCAGCTTCATCTGACTTAACATACTKAAACAACCCTGTTGTAGCAGGACTCATGGAAAATCTATCACTGAATAGCCAGTTGACAAGTTGAATATGAGCTTGCGGCCAGCAGTATCTTGGGGTGRTCAGGAAGACCATGGCCAGCAGGTCAAGGCCCTTCTACTCAGCTCTAGTGAGACCACATCTGGAGTGTTGTGMCTAGTTCTGAACTCCTCAGTAGAATTTATAATAATGTTATCATTGAAAATATACAAGATGAAAAATTTACAATGATGGAGATAAAGCATGAGAAAGTTGTGCTGATGATTCAAATATCATCTTGTATTTCAAGTGCATYGACAAACCAAGTAGAGTCAAGGTATTTGCAGAATTTTTTCAGTAATAATTTTAAAATAATTTAAAGCAGGACACATTCGTAGATAACTCTCTACTAAATATTCTAAGAAAGTTCCAAAGACTAGTTCGAAGTGGGAAGCCTCAATTTCTCTGAATACTGTAATATTTGGTAAAGGGACAATGTTAACCTTTTCTATATCAATCCATTTGAGTTTTACAAGATATAACTTTCTTTCAGTATTCCTGTCTTCCTCCTGAAATGAATAYTCATTGAATAAGTTCTTTTAATAAATTTACTGAGATGACAGTAGTTTTGCAAATAAATTTCTCAGGATGGCAGTATCTAGTTGATGTACTTATAATCCAAATATACAATTTTCCTGAACTAAATGTAAGCAAGGATGAAAGACCCTTCTCACAAGCACTTTTAAACTGGCTAAAATATTATCATATTGTCTGATTACTTGTTCTGCTTTCCTTGATAGCTCTCAGTTTTAATGCCTGAAAAGTACAGACTCGAGGAGGTCTTCTGTTTGGCAAAAGTCCACTTAGATTTATTTGAAAATATTCTGAATTCTTTGGAACAGGATCCATTTGTGCCAACATTTGGACTATGTCTTCTGTAATTGTGACACAAATTCCAAGCCCAACCTCTCAGAAGAAAAGACTCTCAAAGTGAGAAAATCTGGGATTTTTCCAAGAGTGTTTTGTGGATTTTGACTACATGTGTTAGATGCACAGCAGAACCAAGTGATTTCTGCACTGGCGTGGTTTATTGTTTGTGCTGGATTGACCTGGGCTAGCTGCCAGGTGCTCACCAAGMCATTCTCTCCCTCTCACTCTATCAGTAGGAAAGGGGGAGAAAATAAGATGAAAAGYTTATGGGTCAAGRCAAGGACAGGGAGATTGCTTRYRTGYTRCCATCATAGGTGAAGGAGACAGAACTTGGGGAAATTAATTTAATTTATTGCAAATTAAACACAGTAGRATAATGAGAATTAAGAACAAACCTAAACTCACCTTGTCCCAGTCTCCACTTATCCAACAGATAAGAGGGATAAGAGAGAGAGGRTCCTCTCCAGGGTCACCAGTTCCTGCTGGGAACCTGCTCTAGCAYAGGCTCTCCACAGACTTCAGCTGTCTTCAGGACATATCTACATGCACTGGCATATGTTAGTCTACAGGCTGTTGGGTGGATCTCTGCTGCACTGTGGTCCTGCTGGGGCTTCATTAGGACAACCTCCCTCACCATGGTCTGCATCATGGGTTGMAGGGGAATCTGCGCCTGGAACAACCCCTCCCTCTCCTTCTTCAATGAGGGTGTGTGTAGGACTGTTTCACATATTTTCAGTCCTCTCTTCAGCTGTTATGCAGCCATTTTTTCCTGTTTCTTATATAAGTTATTACAGAGGTGCTGYTACTTTTGCTGGTTGGCTCAGTTTTGGCCAGTGGAAGGTCATTCTTGGGACCAGGAGGAACTAGATTCTGGTGTGTCTTGTCCCAGCAGCCATTCCTGCATCTCCCACCCACATATCTGCTGGCAAAACAGCAGGTGTGTTGTTCTGTACAGATATCTATGTGTCTATGGCTGCAGGAGTCTTACGTTCTGTCCAGATCTTCTTACCTTTGTTCCCTTTTCCCTATTTATTATATAGAAAACAAAACAAAAAGTCTCAGGGAGGCCTTCTGGGCTCAGCCATTCAGACATTTGCCATAGTCATTTTTCTAGCATGAATTCAAAGGTAGATCGTATTAGAAAGGGAAGAAAAAGTGAAACAGCTGAAAACACTCACTTATTAAATGTTCACAGCATTAATTGTAACAAAACCATTTTGCATATAGATTATAAATTCCAMAGAAAAAGGAAATAAGCCATAAAGCAAAGAGTAAATCTCATTCACCTTTGAAATGTGGTCAGGATAGTAGCTGTACAGAAAGATTTTCTTCATTTAGTGCAGCATCAGATTTCAGCTGAAAACTGCATTGCTGTTTTTTCTGTAGAAAAACCTTCTACAGATCAGCAATCCATAAATATACATCAGAGCTGGGACTTAAAGCCTAATGTGACTAATCAGTTTGAGATTTGAATATAGAGCTTAGGAGGCTATACCTGACTGCAAATACAGCCTTACTACATTGTAAAGGCTATAACAGAGGGCTATATTAATCTTAGGGATGGATGAACCTTGGAAATTCTGCCTGCAAAGCAAACTCACCRGCCTATCTGATGCACTCTCAAAGACTGCAAGCACAGCAGGGTGACGTATTTGATTTGTGAATGTTTTTCTTTCAGTGAGAGGGAGCATGAAAAATAGTCTTTATTTCCAACCAGCTCATGGCTTCATGTTTTGTTTACAAAAGTACATCTCTAGTTCCTACATTTTTTAAAATACAACTGACAAGACTGCTGTTCCATTTTAAAAACCAAAACAATGGAATTCTGATCTCAGTCATCTGAAGTTTTTCATTACTTTTTTTTTTTTTTTTTTAACCTGGGTTTTATCTTTCCATCTTAGCTTTGGGGTAGAAATTATTGACCTTTCCTAAGACTGTAATTGTTTAAAGAGAGAAACCCATGGAGATTTTAATTTTTGACTTTGTGAAAACAAGAAAGGTAACACCATGAACAAAATAAACATCCTTACTGATGTAGCRTTCTTGTGATCCCAGTACTGATACTGCATTGTAGTGCATTGAACTTCCCTCTTGCATTTCTGTTGCCTCAAAAAATAATTKTATTAATAAGGATATTACTTGTTTAAAAGCAAGATTATGTTTTCAGTAAGTATACTTAGAATTCTTTAATTATTTACTGCTAATAATTTTTCAGAGTAGAGAAAACAACAAGCCTTCCTATAATCTTGTTAGCTAATAAAATGGTATTTTTTCTCATTTTATGTCACCTTCTTTCCAAGTCCTCTGGAAGAACTTCTGCATTTTTGAGGGGGAATAAAACCCAGTCTAAATGTTGAATCTCAGGGAAGCTGCAGCTCAGAATAGATAAGAATTTTTGTTCCCATGGGGRTAAAAAAAAAAAGATGGAATATGGACATAAGAGAAGTTGTGACATAAGAGAAGTTGTGGCATCACTCAAGTATCTGCATCCATTAATTTTCTCTTGCTGTAAAGGTCACTATTTAAATTWACAAAGTTAACATACATTTTAATGTAAGAATCCATTTATTTGTTTCCTTGTGTTATTTTTGAGGGTGAGAAAAGTCATAGTACATTTCAAAGAAAAAATTGCTATCTAGTTTCATTTTTCAAAAGATAATACCTGTCATGAGTGATATCATAAGTATTATTAAGTTGAGTGTAAATGCCCTTTATTGGTTCTTGTTAAGTTCAAATATTTCTTATGTTACATTTTCATTSAAATTTTTCTTTTCAATATCATAGTGCCATTACTTTTTACTTTTTTCCTCACTTTCAGTCTTCCCGTTTTCTTCCTTTTCTACAGTTGTCTTCATTTTTAGCAGATGCCTTTGCTGTATTACCCCACTCCTTGGCACAGATAATATTCAGAAAGAATAAATAGAGATGCTRTTCTTTTTGATTTTCACCATTCTTATTTCACTGCAAATTTACTAAAATCAGCCTGTTACGGTTCTCGTGGTTTGCTTTTTGTTTCCCTCCTCTCCTATTTCCATGCTCTGCAGTGTCAGTATACTTAGATTAGTTTGAACTGCAGTTTGCTCTATAATTCTGTGAAGCTGTTTTTGTAATCACTAATAGAAAAATTATATTTGTACAAATTAGTCATGTAAGATTCTTATATGGATCTTGACATAAATTCAGACTGTTAGCAAAAAATACTTGAAAAAGAATTTTATATCCTTGCTAGCAACAATATGCAGTCTTTGCTTGTGTTATTGGGCATAAGATTGATCCAGTGTGTCAATGATGAGTGGAAATGTACTTTCTTACTACCTCCTTTTTCTCTCCCTAGGTTTGTTTTCTGCTGATTTCATGAAGTGAATTAGTCAAATTAGCGTCCAGGAAATACTATAAAGACCACAAGGGGATTGGTAAAATCAAGAAAAAGGTGCCTTTCAGTGAACTGTCAGCTCAACAGTGTAACAATATTACACTGCCTACCATATGTTCAGATGGAGGGCTTCTAAAGTATATTACTTACTATTCCATATGCTAGAAATAAAGGAAGTTCAATATAGTTGGAAACATTTTAGATCAATGTTACAAAATGTGGCAACTCCCATTTCTATTTTAGAAAAACGACAGTTCTACTGATCTGATATTTAAAGTTGTATGAACTGAATTATGTATGTCCCTTCTGCATTTGGATAGATAAATAAATCAGAGTTTTAAGCATCTGAGCAGTATGCCAGTGAATAAACCTGTAACCTCCTGTAACTACAGGGATTGGGAAAAGACGATTAACTCAATCATGTATTTCATAATATTTGAGACAAAAAAAACCCTACTATATATTTAAAATCTACACTTTAATTAAGCTCTCATCTGATTGACGAGAACTTTGGTCCAGAACTTCCTTTGACTTCAAGAAAATATTCAAAAAATGGCTAGTAGTAAATTAATTTGGTTTTCTTTGGCCAATGTGACAAGTTACTGTACAAAAGTTGTGCTTGTCATTATTATATTACAGTTATATTTGATGACACAAATTCTGTCTCCTTGTGTTTTAAATGAAGAGGCAAAGTAATATTTTGAATTTCGTCATTTCCGTGTATTTAAAGTAGTGTTGTATAACCATGTTGTTAGTTTTTGGGGAGTTTTTTGGGTTTGGGGTTGTCTTGTTTTATTTCATTTTGCTTTAGTTGGTTTTTAAAATTTTTGTTTGTTTGTTTGTTTTTAATAACAAAACACTTCAGATTAATATTAATTTAACGGAGGTTTCTTTTATGTCTCTGGCATGCTTCTCATTTCTGTTAAACTATTTTGCATTACTTCAAAGTGCTGTTGATTTACGAGTGGTAAATACGCAGAGGCCTGATTTGCCGTGTCTCTAGCATGCCTCAACTTTCTGGTTTTGTATTTATTGCTGTGCTTGTATTGTTTGAACATAATTTCATGGCAGGAAAATATTCTGCAGCTAAAAGTACTTTAAAATATTTTGAATCTAAGAACACTTCTGTCTTCACCTTAGAATCATTGCTGACTTGGCCTTGTTAATTAATATAGTTTCTATTATTTTTTTAGTTTTTCTGCACTCATTCCCATAGTGGCAAACCATAATAATATTACTTATATAAACATTTAAATAACACTCATTATTTAATTTTCTTTGGGTTTCCTTTGTGTGCAAAGAATAATTTCCTAATTAGTAATGTGCTGTGGCTATTAAAATGAAAAATTATTCTACATATTCTAAACATCACTGTGCTTGTGGTGGCTGTAGTGATAACTTCTAAAAGCACAGTAAATTTAGCTCTCAGACTGCATCGTGAATCAACCTTTCTTTACAATGGAAAAGAAATTAAGACACCAAAATACATTTAGAAGTGTGGAGTAAGAATTAGAGGCCAGCTCATGGTGAAAACTTCAAAAGCTTTAACCTTTTTTTTTGGCCACATAGGGATAACAGATACAGTGTAACACTCTAGGTTAACACTGTAGGTTAATGCAGAAATGTGAACATATGTCTATGTGCCATTCAGCACTGCCTGCACACTTCGCAAGAGTAAAGTGGATTTACTGGTTCTGCTGTCTCAGCTAGGCCACTGCTAGATGTAAGAAAAGTGTGGTAAATCTGGATATTTACATGACATTGTTTTGGAGGTAAAGCATAAATTCTTTTGGTATTGGGTGGTGAAGGTAGAGGAAGGTCCCTCATCTTCTGCAGTTTCAACTTCAACAAAGATTTCTTCAGCAATTCTTGGAGAATATATAAAGATGTGCATTCAATAGTGTTTTCTTTGGCTTGAATGAACTTTGCCSCAATTTGGTTAACATGTTTTATCTAAAAGATTAAAACCACARGAAATGTCTCTAGCTGTCTGCTCAAAAGTGAGTTGAATGTGATGGTAGAAAGTAAGTAATAATAAGTGACTCAAACTTGGTAAGTTTGAAAGTCTAAMACTGAAGTTCTGCCATGCTTTTGTCAAGGCGTAGAGACAAGGATGCTCCTTTACTACACAGGGCACCAGAATTTCATTCTGGTAGCATGCAGGAATAATAGCCTCATGGATTTCTTCATTGGATATRGGACTGTGACTGCAATTAAACTGTAAAGTTCATGGAAGAATAGGACTTCTGAATTTGCATTCAGTAATATATGCTAGCAGGCTCTTTAGTTCATATCATTACATGACAGCTTGCTGACATGCTACCAAACCAATTAAGCAAAGTCACCAGAGTAAATGTAGCTACTGCAGGCCATGAAACTGAGCTGAAAAATATTTCACATCCTTGAAGGCAAARTAGCTATGATGAGCCCTGTAGTGAATGCCTGTTGTTTGGCAGATACAGGTAGTGCTCTGCATCCTGTCTTTGAGGGCAGCCAGGAGACATTACTGCATGGAGCATTATGGAGCAATTATGGGAAGGAATGAAAGACCAAGATCCATAGCATCTAACAATGAGACAAATGGATACCACTCCTGTGAGAGATAATAGATGATGCCTGTACTTAATAGAAGTATGTCCTGAACTGCTTATATCTTAAATGATGCAAAAGACCATGGAAAGAAACCACTTCAAGGTCAGCCACACTACAAGGCTGCATGAACTGTATAAATACAGAAGGAAAAGCACAGGGAATTTTCATATCCCTCTAATATCGGGGAAGGTTCTGAACTGTGTTGATACTGTTGAGTTTGCAGACAAGGACTGATAGACATGGCTACATAAGATGTCTCTATATTACATATAGAATGAACGTGGTTTGTTTGGTTTGTTTAATTTTTAAAGGAAGCATTTACCTGTATTGAGATAATAAAATATGAAATGTAACTCTATATGCTACTTAATTATAACTTTTTAATGTAATATGTTTGACACAGATGTCTTTCTTAGTACAYTCTATATTTCAGTGATGAAAACAACCCCAAATAAAACAAACAAACAARCACAAAGTAAAAAAGTAAGCAAAAAAATTGCATTTTACATGCTGTCATAAATTTGGCCATGTGAGATGAAATCTGGGCCAAAGAACACAGTSGGTGTCATGAAAGTTGTGAATAATAGATTTCCTCATGTGAAAATAATGCAATTAAGAAGACACTGATCTAAGGACTGAAATAATCTAGTTGATATACAACTTTCAATATATTCAAGGAGAGATGATCTGTACAGGAAGTAATTACAACACCTGAAGAAATTAAATTCTGGTCARGATTCAGATACCATGTATTTTGAGATACAAAATGCAAGTTCAGGTCATGGATGAACATAAATTGARAAATCATTCAAACCTGTAGGCCTACAGATTACATAAAAATATATAATATGTGTTCCAAAATGGTTAACTTAGTAGTAAGGATTTTGGAAATCCAGCTAATAAAAATGTCTATGCTCATGCTAATAGAGAATCATAAATCTTTAGTGTTGTAGCAGCATGGATGCTAAAAGAAAAAGCAAAAAAAATCAGCGTCCTGACACTCTAGTCTATTTTGATGTAAGATAAAACTTGACATTTACTCATCTTGAAGTTATGTACATGATRATACTACAATGCCATAATAATAAGAGTCACTTTAAATTCGTACTATCATAGGTTGGGCAGAAAACAAAATTTTGAGATTTATGCTATGCAGAGAAAATGTCATMTCAAGTAACTAAATATCATCCTAACAGCTTCCTGAAATTGAAAATTAAAATTCATATACAGAGACACTTAGACACATAGACCAAAGTCTGAAAGAAGACTTTTATCTCAGTAAAGCATAGGTCTGTACATGGGCTGATAACAGCCCAGGAGAACATGGGAGATAATTAGGTAAGACTCAGAAGAACCAACGTTTGAGAGTGTAACATAGCTATTCTACCATCATTTCCACAAGGARGCTTCATTTCATGCCTAGGACTGAGTTTTGATTGTTTTACATTGGCTTTTGTTAATACCCATATAAGAAGAAATCACCCATTTGCTCTACATAGAGGAGGTCTCTTCATCAAGTGCTCTAACATCTAGTTCCTCTCTACAGGAGAAAGAAAAAAAAAAAAAAAAAAAAAAAAAAAAAAAAAAAAAAAAAAAAAAAAGGAAGTAAAGTACAAAAATTCCAAACTTGCAGACTCCAGACAATTTTTCCCTGCACTGATGTGGAAAGAGTGAGTTTGGATGGATGGATATACATTTCCTGTATATAAATGAAGCTGCATAGGATTCAAATGAACTAGAAATGCTACATGGACTGTAAGAACCTGTGTTATTTCTAGTCAGCTTTGCTTTTACTTATTCTATCTGAATTTTGTCAATCTTTCACACAAATAAGAAAAATGCAAGTGTACATGCACATGTCAAATCTGAATACATGTTTATGCAAGATGAATATCAAAATTGTGAGTTAGGAGTTTCCAGCCTATGCTTCAAAAGCACTGTTAAGTGCAACAGGAAAAGCTCCATTTATTTACATCTCCTGAACTGTCTGCTACCACTGTCATTGAAATATGATTCTTTCTCATCTTACATAAAATAGATTATCTCCTGMAAAACTTCTAAGTCCTTCTATGTCATGTTAGTGGAGCTTTTTTTTATCATTTCTTTTACTGAGAGTAGTAAACAGTTTTGGTTTTCAATTAATTTACTGAGAATAAACTAACAATACAGCCAAGTAGAAAAAAATTWTCTCTCTAGAAGGATGATGCATGTATCTGCATCATCCTGAGAGAAATCCTCGGGTCAATTCTGCAGGRCATTATTACACTGGAAATGGTGAGAAGGGAGTACAGTGCTGCAGGATGCAGCATGATTCCTCTATTAATAATCTTGACAGTACAAAATTCTGACTAGCAAAATTTGTGCCATGCCTTCCACATGAAAAAATGCCTCATAATTGATGTTTTTACTCACTTTAAAGTGTGTTTATATAGAGATATTATTTTTTCATTATTTCGTTATGAGACAGCTAATATCTATAATTAACTGCACCATGCCTTGGGCAACTAACAGGAGATGGAAGCCAGAATGCTACTAGAACATGCTAGAAAGCTACAATCCACTTGCCATTACTGAAATTTTGTGGGATGAATTACAGTGGAGTGTGGTTATCRATGACTGCAGGTTGTTCAGAAGGGGCAGGAGAGGAAGAAGAGCCCTCTACATGAGGAAAGTGATAGAGTGCAGAGATGTCTCTGAATAATAGCCATAACCATGTTGAAAGTAATAATTAGAGACTGGGCATCAGTGGGAAAATGGTGCTTGGTATCTACTACAGGCCACTTCCTTACTCTATCCGCAAGAGGCATTGTGCTTTCAGGCACTTTTCCTGCTGGAGGATTTCAGCCACACTGGTATCTCCTGGAAAAATAGCACAGAGAGCTTTAGGCACTCCAGGACACCCCTRTATGCACTCACCAGTGTGGGATGTATTACTAGACCAGCTGGCCACCCACGTTGAGCTAATCATGGGCATTCAGACTGGACACAGCCTGGGCTGCAGTGATCATACACCAGAGGAATTCACAGTCCTGAGGGATATGGATCAGGTGATGGATAAARTCTTAAGAGTAAAGAACTTCAGAGAAGAAGAATTCCAGTTGTTTAACAGTTAGACAACAGGGCACCCTGGGAAATTCCCCTCAGGAACAAGAAAGGACAACAGAGTTGTCAGACCTCTAAGGATGCTTTCCATAGAATGCAAGAATTCTTGACCTCACATCTCATAAATCAAGAAAAGAAGGCAAGAACCATCGTGACTGAGTGGAGATCTGCTGAGCAAATTGAAGGGCAAGAGGAATAACACAGGCAGTAGAAGCAGATACAGATATCCTGAGGACACAGCTCAGTTGTGTAGGGATGGGGTCAGGAAGCCAAGRCGTGGCTGAAATAGAACCTGACAAGTGGTGCAAAGAGTAACAAGAAGGGCTTTAGCAAGAGGGTATGTCAGCCAGAAAAAACCTGAAAACAGAGTCAAATTAAAACATATGATCCTGATGAGCACAACTGGCAAGCATAACAGCTGCGGAGGAGAAGGCTAAAATACTCAATACCTTTTGCCTCAATTTCACTGGCAGTCTCACTTCCCACATCCCTTGAGTGGATGGATCACAAGACAGGGACTAGAGGAGCAAAGTCATTCCCACTGTAAGAGAAGATCAGATTCACGACACGCTCGGTGGCAAGACCAGATTGATCTTCASTAGTGCTCACACATCCATTCACACACCTACTCTTCCTCCAGTTCCTGGTACCAGTGATACTGATCTACCAATATARCGTACTGCCTTAGAAAGAACTAGACATTCATCTTAAAAAAGGAAAAAMAAARWTATTAAGAGAATAGAGAAAATCATGTTCATGGCCACCTGAGGAACCTGAACATACATAAGTCTGTGGGATGTGATTCCATGCATCGCAGAGTCCTGAGAGAACTGACTGATGCAATCACCAAGCCATTCACCACCATATTAGAAGAGTCATGTCAGATGAAGTCCCAGGTAACTAGAAAAAGATAGGCAATGTACTAATCTTTAAAAAAGATATGAAGGAGGACTYGGGGAACTACTAACCTTTCAGCCTCACCTCTGTGCCTGAGATCRTGGAAGCTTCTCCTAGAAGCTCTGCTAAGGCACACAGGGAAGTGCTTAGGCTTCACCAAGGACAAGTCCTGCCTGACCAGGCTGGTGACCTGTGAGGGAGTGACTACATCAGTGAAAAAAGTAAGAGTKGCAGCTGTCAGCTAGCTAGACTTCTGCAGTGGCTTTGACACAGTCCTCAACATCCTCCTCCTCTCTAGATTGGAGAATTATGGATTTGATGGATGAACTGTTTGATGGATAGGGAATTGAATRTGTGGTTGTATCCAGAGGGTAGTGGTCAATGACTCAATGTCCAGATGGAGACTGGTAACTACGGACGTCCCTCATGGGTCTGTATTGGGACCAATGCTCTTTAATATCTTCATTAATGACACAGACAGTAGGATTGAGTCCATCCTCCATTGTTTATATTGGAGGCATAGGAGCACAGGATTACATAGATATCTTGAAGCATTAATTCTTGTTTCTTGCCCTTCATGAATTCAGCAAACTCAATTTGAAAGATCAACAGACAGGTTTAGGGCATTTTTTTTCCCCCATAACTCCATTGACATCACAGTTGATAATGATTATTTTAATATTCAGTGGCATTTATTCAATTAAATATTAATTTTCTCAGCAGGCTGCATGCTGTACAATATATCTGTCCTTGGGCAACAGATAAAGAAATCATGAAAGTCTAGACAGTTCCTGACTTCAATCTCTAACTTTTATCTGAGAAAGTTTTTCTATATCCAAGACTGTAAAATTAAAGATAAAATACAAGGATTAAAGTTCAGAGGTGGCAGTGATGGTTTAAGATGGAAAAGGAAAAGAGAAAGCAAAATAATAAAAAAATCCTCTGCAAATAGAGTGTCTTGTTGCATTAACTATTATTACTGGTTTAAGAACTGGAAATGCAGTTTCCGCTCCATGAGATGAGAACATTAAAGACTTAAATACCATTGATTCTGATTATAATGTTCAACACATTTTTTGMGAAAAAACACCACGAAATGAAAGAAACATCTTGAAAGATTGTTATTTAGTTGGATGGCACAGAGGCAATTTTTATATMTACACCTCTTTTCCCTGGTCCAGGTAAGCTCATAGTGAGCCACAAATATAATTGAATATAATTAGTTTCAAACACAGCCATGTTTGTGACAAACTTCTGTGATAAACTGGGTTTATTTGTTTTATTTTTATAGACATAGCAATGCAAATGCAGGAAGATCATAATATTTAGATACTATTTTTTAGAAAGAAAATAGTATCTAATTATAGGTTGTATCTTTCCCTCTCTTGTCTCCTCTTCATACACTGCTGTTTGATTTTTAGCTTTTCCTTCCTCCCACCCTGATCAATAGAAGGCTGTGACACTGTCAACCTCTATCTTAACAGTATGTTCTTCTTTAACACCTGTCTTATATTTCATCTTCCTTAAATCTCTTTCAATATCATTTGTGGGCTCATGGTTCATCTGAATGAGGAGGTAAAAGGCAATGAAGCAACCCTCTTATRCCCTTGCAATAAAAAAGAAAACTTTCTGCATGTGTTAAACCCTACTAAAGCCTTGTCAAAATCACTTGGTCAAGAGTGCAAATGTCTGATGCGGTACCAAGTCACTGGTTAATTTTCAGGTCACAGAARTGAATGAAGTGACCCTAATTAATGTCAAGGAGTCAAGAATACCTCCACTCAGTTTCCAACACTTTCCCAACAAATAATGACTGTGTTTGTTTACATGGCTTGGTGTTCTATAAATATAATTCAACATAGGAATGTACAAACTGCGGCTGACCTTGTTGTTAGGTGTTTCTAAGTGTTGACCCAGAATCCCAAGGCCAAAAAAAAATGGACCTTATGGAACTGAAGATCCAAGGATTTATTGTTGTCTAAGCATAATCTCAAAATTTTAACAAACACTCAATTAGATTAGTTGATCTGCAATAATATTAATATATTCCTAATAACTACAGAAAACTTTGTATAGAATTACTCTGAAATACATCAACAAACACATTAATATTTATGCTTAACAAGCACCAAACAATAACAAGTTCAATTATTTGTCTTTTCCACTATCTCAAATTCTTGTGATGTTAGATGATACTGCCTAATTAGAACAACTACAGAGATAAGACTTTCCACTTGCTATTCATTTGCACATTCTAGTAAAGTTAATTCAWGTCAAGAGATAAATTCCTTTTATCTAAACTCAATACCATGTGTTTGTGTAGACTCATTATCAGTGGTTTAATATCCTTAATCAATTCCAAAAACACTCAAATGTCAAAGAAGTTTTTAAGAAACCACATAYATGCAGATAAACTGCAAAGGGTCTTTTATCCATATTTATCATTACAAACTTATTATCTGAAGATAGTTCATTCACTGTAGCATAAATAGGATTTATCTGATGATGAAGTATGACTTTAAAACTTGGAAACTTCCATAATTCATAAGTTTGATTCATGGTTTGTGTTTTTACTCACAGTATATATTAATTTCAAATGTACTTTTTTTGTCTAGGAGTGACAAAATCCTCTAAGGGAATGGCAAAATCCTCCAAAATCTATGAAAGATTTTATCTAA
>QVAJ01000014.1:7006626-7017649 GCA_003546035.1 Mixornis gularis | reverse complement strand
AAATGAACCAAAATTCTTACACAGTGAGAGATAAATGAATGTCTTCTCCAGAAATATGATCAAGCTCTCAATGCAAAAGTATAAATTTCTGTATAACCTGGCTTTTGGAAAATATGCATGGCATTAT
Organism: Mixornis gularis; assembly: GCA_003546035.1. NCBI lineage: Eukaryota > Metazoa > Chordata > Aves > Passeriformes > Timaliidae > Mixornis > Mixornis gularis. Next base: position 7,017,522 of record QVAJ01000014.1, on the reverse strand, counting down.
TCTAAACTACTGATAAACTTGCATATCTTTAAGGTTCTATGAAAAATAAAACCCCTGAAGTTTCTCATAGCTCAGTTTTTTCTCTTTAGCATCAAGTTTTTAGGCACAGTTGATTTTTTTCCATCTGGTCATAAGCACTAGTAACCACTGGAGCACCAGCCATGAGAAAAAGGACAAGGTGTACACAGCAGTTTTCTCAGATACTGAGCTATGGGCTGTGAATTGACTTTCAAAGCAATGRCCACTCATCCTCACCACTTTCCAGGACTGTTTCATAACATTCAAAGTTTCCATTTATTTTTAACATCAAATCAACATGCATTGTAAGTTGTCTGGCAGAAAGAGGCAATCTTTTTAATCAGTGTGTCTGTGCCACCATGATAAAATCCCTGGAAACATCTATAGTAAACATATGAAAAGAAAAAAAAAAAGTTATTTTTATGCAAATAATTCCTTATTTCAGAAACAAGCTTCTCTTCCAGGACATTTTCTATCTATTTTCACTGAATAACAGCTGCCAATATTTTATGGCAAGGCTAAATGTCTGTCTTCAGGTGGATGTTTTAAGGGCTCCGAGAAGAAAAATATACCACTTCTTGGGAAGCCATGGACTGGCATTTTTGGGTGGTTGCATATCTGAATAAAATATAATCTGAATACAAGGTCATTAGAAATGACCTTGTATTTTTTTCCATCATTAGTATCTTCCTGCTGTGACTACATGGATTTTATATATTTTTTATTTTAGTCTTTATATTCYGACAGTCTGTCCTGTAATTTTAATGTATTCCTGCTTCTGCAAAGATCATAGACGAATAAATTGCCAGTAAAGAAACCAGCTCACTTTTTTTTACAAAAGAAGTTAAAAATGAAGGAAATTATGACAGTACTTATGATGTGCTAGCATAATGAAAAGAAAATGTAAACAAACAACTCCCACTCACTAGTATGATGATAAGTCAAATAATGAGCATGAGAATTTGCATGTTAAATAAACTATTATAATAAAAAGCATATATTTTATCTATTAATCTCAATTTAAAAATTTACAAGTGCCTGTCTTTACACAAAACACCAAATAGACTTGTGTTTGTTTTTAAGACAGTGTATGAAATGAGAGCTAGGAAAGCAGGAAATTAGTTTTTAATGCATTTGTTAACTTGTTCAACTCACCTTTCATATGCAGACATGGTTTGAATTCTTATCTGAGTGCTGTTACCTGTGCTCTCCTGAGCATCTTCTCAGACAGCAACTTATTAACAGTTATGATAAACACCCTAGGAAGATTGACAGAAAATGTATAAACTACCAGTGAGAAAAAAATATTTTCATACATCTTCTAAAACACCCTATTCTCTACCTCCATCTACTGGAGAATTCTTAACAACTAACAGACTGTGAAGGTTTTTCTAATTCTTCCTCAATGCATCTGTTATTTTCATGGAAAGCTAAACCCCATTTCAGGAAAAAAAAAGAGACTTCTGGATATCTCCCTCAAAAATAACATTTTAAGTGTAATCATTAGCTCAATCACTTCTGTTTGGATATAACCATTTTTATAATCATTTAATATTTTAAAAGATATAGTGACCTAAATTGATTAGTAATATTTTTTTCAAAAAATAAAAACAAATGAAAAGCAAAACAAACAATCAAACAAAGCCCTATAGCTACATCTATAAGGCAGTAGAGATTCCCTAGATACCTTCAGCAGAACTAGTGAACTTCTCTGCATTCCAAGATTTCCATAAACGTGAGGGTCTATCTATATTAATAGTAAATTTAATTCAATAAAGAGTACAGCCAAACAAATAGTGCTGAGGACCTCGGCATCTACATTGCAAACATTTTCCAGTGTTTTATCCCAGCCTAGTCATAGGCTGGTTCTGTGTACTGAAAACCCTTCAGCAGATGAAATTACAGCTTTTTCTGGCAAAGTATAATTGGAAAGATGCCCATTGTGTACATTTTGAGATCCCTACATGGACAGCACTTTAGCACAGAGAGTAAAAATGAGCAATTTACTGAAAAATGGACAAACAAGGGGAAAATGACCCTTCTGGTCTGAACCATAATGTATAATGCAGCCATGCTGAGAGATATCGCCACACAAGCAAAGCAAAGCCACTCACAACCTCTCTTTTGCTCTGTGTCATTTGAAATTCAGGTTTTGTTTCCAAAGAAGTCCAACTGAGCATGTTTGCAACCAGCTCCCTTTACAAAGCCCAGCAGTGTCACTTCCAGCATAAAACACAGCATTCACTGCCACCATGACTTAGTACTGTTGTTGGAAAAGTTGAAATTATATCATTGTKTGTATTTTGGACAGGGTGAGAGGTGTGTATTACACAACTTCCTAAAGTTCAGACTACAAGCTCACACCCTCTGTTTTCCAGGCAGGGCCTCCTAGATGAGCAGGACACAGCGACTTTTGGTGAAGAAGGCATGATACACTGATTACCCCAATTGTTATTATCCCAATTATGATTATCTCCTGTTGAAATTGAATCACTCTTTCAGAAAGGAAACCAAGGCTCAGAGAATTAGAAAGAAATAGGGGAAAAAAGAAAAAAATTGAGTGTCTCTATAAAAAAGGATTTTTTTTATAGAGAGTAATGATTTTTCTTTTAAATATCATGAAATAAGTGACTTCTATAGTATGAGGCATATGAAAACATGCAAAAAAATTGTCATTTTTCTTTGAAGAAAAACAATGTCAATAATTTAGCTGAGTTTATTTCATTATATAACATAGAAATCATATCTTTAATTGCAAAAACCTAAGGAATAATCACTGAATAATTATTGATACTGCTTATAGTTTGCGTTTTACTTACAAAAAACATTTGAAAGAAATAGAAGCATATGACATTATGTATGAAATAGAAGTATATTAGCCAGGTCATATTCCAATTACACCGAGGCTACTTAATTCACAGAAACTTATGGAACTGTCAACATGTAGAAAAAAATTATGTGCTAATTAAAGAGCTGATGGAAGAATCTAGGAAAAAAATGTCATATAGAAGTACCAAAATAAGGATTGCATTACTTTCAAAGTTGGTTTTTGTTGTTTGTTTTTTTTTTTTTTCCTGGGAGTTTTTGTTTGGGTTTTTTTGATTTTTTTGGGTTTCTTTGTTTGTTTGTTTGTTTGTTTGTTGCTGGTTTACTTCTATTCACATCGTATGTTACTACACTGCATATCCTAGAGGCCTGAACATGCAAATTTCCAGACCAAGTACTTAATCTTAGAACTGGGAACCACTGACTGGCCTAATNACAAGCAGAAATGCTCTGTCATGATTCTGGTCATGGTGCAGATGTCTTTTGCTACAAATTTGTAGGTTTTTGTTTTTTGTTTTTTTTTTTTTTTTTTCCTGTTCAGTTAACATACTAACTGTATGTTACTACACTGCATATCCTAGAGGCCTGAACATGCAAATTTCCAGACCAAGTACTTAATCTTAGAACTGGGAACCACTGACTGGCCTAATTTCCAAGATCCAGTTTGTAAAGGAAGGTGAGAAGCTGGTGTGCTCTGAAGTTTCTCTCAGACTTTGATTTAGGATATTGCCATAGTGTCCACCTGAGGTTTAGCAGTCACTCAAGCTTGGGAATGGAGCTATAACTTATCACTACTTCCACTAGAAAATTTGGCTTTAGTCACTATTATTATGGTTAGTCACATTATAGAAGCACTTGGGGGTGTATGTTGTAGTATTTATCACCCCCTTTTTTCTTATTTTTTTCCAATTCTTCGTGAAAAAACAAGTTTTCAAAAGACCCATTTGAGTTCAGGAACATCAATCCTCCAAACGGAGTTTCAGAGATGTCAAATGCACCTGCAACAGGCAGTAACAACCACAATTTACTCCTATCCTTTTGTCTGCAGATGCTGTTTTCTTATATYAGCAAATACTGCAATTCCTTCACAAATCACAGTGGTCATCTATTGACTCATACTCCTCTAAACCTGCAGACACTGCCATCAACGTACAAAGGCAGAGTGAAGAAAACATCATCAAAGTACAATAAAAGCAAGAACAGAGGGCATCCTGTTCTCCACCTCTCCTTCCAAACCCTCAGCTGTGATTTGAATCTGAAAGCTATTTAGGAGAAAACATTTTTTCTCCTTGACAGGCTAGAAAGTATTTCATGTGATTCATGACTTTTTGGGTGACAAGACACTTTTGAGGTGTTTCTGAAGAGCTGATTAATATAATTGGAGATTTTCGTCTTGGTATARATGACTGAGGAAGTTTAAACTAGATTTATGTTGCTTCTTGAAGGTAGTGTGTAAGTTTACTTCCCCTCTCTTTCTTCTATATTGGTCTACTTAAATGGAAATGCTGAGAAAGCAAGATCATAATTCAGCGATTCACAAGTCAYGGCATACAAATATACTGTGTTCTGTTTCATCAAGTATATTGAGGACTTAGGAGTTCAATAGGGGGGATCTAGTATCATCAACTTATCAAGCATTTCAGACATGAGTCTGAAAATATATTTGGTGCTTACACCAGATGTCATTGTGTGTTTGTTCTATCAAATGAAAAAAAACCAAAAAAACCAAAAAAAACAACCAAACTAAAAACCACAACCAACTAATCAACCAACCAAAACAAAACAAAACAAAACAAAAAAAAATCCCCCACACCAACCAACCAAACAAGCAATCAAACAAAAAAAAATCATAGCAAAAAACAATTGATGCCATGGAAGGCTGACCTGAAACAGAGGCTGGACAGAGCTAAAGTAGGTATTTATTGAAAGGCCTTCAGGATCCACCTTGGGTAGGACAGGAGCCTGACCAGGGCTACACCCAGGGCAGACTAAGAATGGTCACAAAATGGCTGGCTGATCACAAGATCTTACACTTTTATAAGTTTTGGTCCATTTGCATATTGGGGTTTAATTGTCCAATTACAGCTTCAGGTTGTGAGGTCTCATCTTTCTTGTTTTCTCTCTTCAGTCCACTGTTGTTTATGCTGYTGGGCTGAAAGGTGTCCTTGGTTCCSCTYAGGAAAAGGATTTGTTTTGTCTACCTACTCTGTGAAGAGAGCTTACCAGCACTTAATATGAGGCTCAGAACTACATCCCTGGACRGCACAGAATCTGMAAATATGAAAGCTAAAGCTTAAGGCATCACAATASTAAAATTTTAATTCATCTGTAGAAAAGGTGAGAGCTGAAAGACATTTCTTTAATTATGCCATTYAAATAATTACATGTAAATTAATTAAATTATGTGTAAATATTCCTGTATGGCTATTGYGGGATATGAGAGCATTAGAGAACAGAAAGAAATATTTCTCCTAACACACAAGGACTGAGAATCTATAATTTAGATTTCATTTAAACTAAAATGTTCTTCCAGGAGCCTAACTTAYAGTAAAGTTATTTAATGATTTGGATTACCAGTTCAGAAGAATAATAATGAGCCTTGTTTTTCTTACTGTCCCTCATTCCCTTTTTAATTGCCACCATAATTTAACAAGATGTTATGCTGGCAGAATTTAATTAAGCCTCTCAACAATGCCATCTGGTGGAGTTAAAACTAAATCATTTAGAGCTCATACTTTTGCATCTTGGCTCATATCTTACRCTGTACATGAATGCAGGCAATATGGGGAGCAAACATGAGAAACTGGAGATATGCGTGCAGTCACAGGGCTTTGATCTCATTGTGATTATGGAGATGTGGTAGGATAGCTCTCCTGACCGGAATGTTTTAGAAGTCTGTTGGTTGAAGACATGGTTGCAGTCTTGATCTGTTATGATTGGGRGAAGGCCACGAAACACAAAGTTAGATGGGTTAATATACATGCAGGTTCAGGTGGGAACACCCATGTACCTCTCCTGATGGGGAGAGTTTAACACTGTCTGATGTAACACTGTGGATCATATGCATTTGAAAAGTACTCTGAGATAAAATTTACAGGAACGGAAGTATTTTAAGAAAACAACATTAAAACCCCCTTTCTATAATCCCTGTATTGTCTCTTGCATCAAATTCCTGAAAAGGACCTGTGGTCATTTAGTCAGCTAAAGAACAGAGTGATATTATTTGAAGTGTGTACAAAAGCCAATGCTTCACTGCATTCCTGTATTGGCAATAAAAATGTGAATAATTAAATATAGTTAAATATTACATATATAAATCATCAGTAAGTAACTGCTGACAGTGTTCCAGAAGTGCCGCAGTAGTTTTTGGGTACACCGCTGCTTCACTACTCTGCCTTAATTAGTTATGTGAGAGGACATGGTTTCTCTGTGCTAGACTGCAGGGAATGTTGAACTCCACCATGGAACTGGGCTGAGAGGATTTTAACCACCTTCTCTGCACTAGTGACAGAACAAGGGATGGCGGTTAACACTTGGAAGGAGAAAACACAGTAGTGACAACACATGCATGAGCTAAACATGAAAAGGTGTGCCAAGCTACACACCTAGGAGCCATATACCAGGAATCAGGTGGATCAGGCAGCCATAAGAAAAACATTCTGGAGGTAATCTGACATTGTCTAAAAAAGCCAATATGCTGTTAGATCATGGAAATTAAACTATCAAAAAGTAGAGCAGGACATGAAAAATTCTTATTCTCAAGTGTTATGGAGATGCTAAATCTTATTTATAAAATTAATARAGACGCCACAAGGGAATGTCTCGGTTCCCTCAGGGAAGATCTCCTAAAAATGTAGATATGACAGAAACTGATTGAGAAGTACAGAAACTGACTTCTGCTATTGAAACCAATACTAAATGCTAGGAGAATTATGGTACAAAACCTAATTTGACAACATATTTTAAGATATCAAAAATATTTTGCCATTATTTTGGTAAGCACTACCAAAGAAAAAACCCAAAAAACCTCAAACTGTGCTTTSTTTTTAAAAAATAGTATTTTAGTATATGGTGACATTGAAACCCTGGAAGCTGAGAATTTCAGGCTTTCTGTTCTAGCAGGCACTGACCCTCAAGCAAGCACTACATGTGACCTGAAGCTGTRGAACAGGCTTCCAAAATTGAGTGATAGCACTGGGATTATGGGTGTGTAGTTTGRATAGAAGTGTGTGATACTACAGGGTGCAAAACTTAGGAYTTAAGATTTTAGTATATACTAATATATAGAAAGCAAGATGAAGGATTTTGTGTGTTGGCTAAATTCTTCTCCTTTCACCTTCTTCTTCATGAGTTTGGGTGGTGTTTCCTAATTGGATGAAAAGATCTGCATTGAAGACCTTGGGTGGTTAGTTATTAGGTTAAAAGTAAAYATAATATAGGTATCATCTTGTTATTGGACAAATTATGCTTAAAAGAAGATGGACAGAGTTAGAGACAGCCATTTTCTACCTTGTTATCTAGAGTTCACAACTCGTGAGACTGTACTCTAGATAAGAATTAATAAACAACTGAGTCTGAACATGAGAAAACTGCGCCTCCTGTGCATTAATCCTGGCTCTAACAAGAAGAAAAGAAGATAAAAACATATAAAACATATATATATATATATAAAACAAGTCAAACAAGGTAAGATGTGTCACTTTAAAAAGTAAACTCAGAGGAGAAAAGAATAAAGCAAAAAGATTTTTTGCCTCTTGTGTCCTTGCAGGACCAATGTCCTTTGTTCCTAGCTTGTTTTCAGCCTGGAAATTCAGTTCCTTTTTCCTCTGTTTGGTTTTAGGTAATCCCTTCTGGTTCCTAAGCATTCTTTCTTTATCACATTTTGATCTTTATTTTCAACAGTATTTTTTTAGACTTTGTTGTGCTGCACACCTGAGAGAATTCTTCTCTGTCACCTTTTTAAAGTAATATAATATACATAGTGTCATATAAATAAAAACACCACAGGTTGAAAGAAGTTGAAGTGACTTGCACAATAGAGTGGTTTTGTCCTTTCACCTTCTACAACTGCATCASACTGAGAAAGTCAAACAGGGCTGGCAAAAAAGAACTGTATAGTTTGGACAATGACTATTCAGAGAGAAATCTTCCCTTACTACGGAGGACTTACATATTCAAGTTCTTTCTGAGTGGGGAGRTATTAATACAACCATGGACTGTTTATTTAATTGTTGCAATGACAGCAACTGTGGGCAGCAGAAAGAGGATTTGACAGTCATTTTGTGAGGGCAGCAGTCCTGYGACATTGTTTGAGACAGACAGAGATTGCCAAATTTGGCACAAACAATGCACCACAAGGCAGAGTCCTGGCTAGCATTGACCAGTGGACTTCAAGGGTAGATCAGAAGGCTTTACCCTACTGAGTCCCGTGAGAGGACACTTTGCCAGTGTTAGGTTGCAAGGAACAAGGATGCTTTCCCAGGACTGAGCTGGGCTAGTTGTCCACCCCAATCCTCATGTGGTAAACTCCAGTTAGGCACTGAGTCACTTACTGAAAGGGCTGCAGTAAGGGATGGATAATCTTCAAAACACCAAAGCAGCAAGAAGATAGATGAGTTTTTCATAGAGGCTCTGGAAGTCCAACAGCCTCAGCCCTGCTTTGTTAGAAGAGAAGAGCTAATACTGCTTGAACCAGTAGAGCTTGGAGACTACAAGGTTGGGACAGGCTGAAAGACTGGCTTTTCAGGCAACTGGAAAAAAGCTTTTCTCCTCTTGCAGAAGTGCTCATGCAGAAGAGGAATTAAGACCTGGTAATGGATAAGCAAGAACAACTTCCACCAGGAAAGGCATATCAGGATACCAAGTATGATATGACACAAAGACAGGGAAGTCTGTGATGCTGTTTAGAAACTTCTTGCTGCAGGGTGAGGATGGGATAGTAGTGAAGGCACCATTTGCTCACTATCTGAGCTGCCTGAGAGGTTTTACTGTTTGTGAGGGTCTTGCATCTAGGATGTTTGGAGAAATTAGCAAGGCCTTGGACAAGTGCTTCTTGCTTCTCATCCACGTGAACATTAATGATACCACCAAAGTAAAGCTMAGCACACCAGGGATGAGCATAGGGTTCTGAGTGTAAGGGACAGTGGCATAGTTTTTCATATGGGTATGTTCTTGTTTCTGTCAGACAATTGAAAAAAAGTGAGTAGGTGCAGCTGAAGTCTGCCAGTAACAGAATCACACAGAACCACAGAACCATCAGGGTTAGAAGGGAACTTCAAGGTCATCCAATCAAACCATCAACCTGTCACCACCACAACCACCCCTGAGCCATATAGCCAAGTGCCACTTTCAGACACTTCATGAACACTACTGGAGATGGTGACTCCACTACCTCCTGGAGAAAAATATTCCAATGCCTAACAAACCTTTCAGTGAACTTTTTTTTCTGATCTCTAATGTAAACTTCCCTGGGTGCAACTTGAGACCATTTCTTCTTGTCCTTTCACTTGAGACATGGCAGAAGAGACTGACCCCACCTCACTACAACATCCTTTCAGATAATTGTACAGAGCAGTGAGGTTCCGCCTGGGTMTCCCCTTCTCCAGACTAAMCAACMCCAGTTCCCTCAGTCACTCCCCRTAAGATGTTTTCTTTGACCCCTCATCACCTTTGTTGCCTTTCTCTGGACACAGTCCAGCACCTCACTGTCGTTCGTGAAGTGAGTGACCCAAAACTAAACACAACACTCGACATGTTGCCTCATCAGTGCAGAGTACATGGGAGCAGTCACTGCCCTGGTCCTGCTGGCCACACTAACCTTGATACAGTCCAGGATGCCAYTGGCCTTCTTCATCGCCTGGGCACACACTGCCTCACATTCTGCTGGGCATCAACCAACACCACCAAGTCGCTTTCTACTGAACAACTTTCAAGCCCCTCTTCCTCAATGCCACAGCACTGCATGGTGTTGTGACCCAAGTGAAGGACCCATCATTTGTCCATGCAGTTGTCCGTGGCCCATCAATCCAGTCTTTCAAGATCCCCCTGCAGAGCCTTCTACCCTCAAGCAAATCAACGCTCACCTAACCTGGTGTCATCTGCGAACTGACCAAGGGTAAACTCAGTCCCCTCATCCAAATCATCATTAAAGATGTTAAATAGGACAGACACCAATACTGAGCCCTGGGGAACACCGATAGAGACAAGCAAGCCACTAACTGATTGAGGGGCTGGTGTCATATGCCAGTCTTTGTGGTCTCAGGACACCTTCAGAGTATTAAATTATAGGACAAGAAGAAAATGCAAAAATTCTTTTCAATGAGAGTGATCAAACACTGGAACAGACTGTCTAGAGAGGCTGTGAATTCTTCATCCCTAAAGAATTTGAAAGGGTRAAAGGACAAATCCCTATACAACAACATTCAGGTTTGAAATATGTCCTCCTTTTACTGATCTAGGACTGATGTCTCTAGGGCTCCCTTTGAACTGGAATTATAGTTCTGTGTTCCTCCAAAGAGCAAGGGAAAGTCAGGTGAAACTTGCCAAATGGAGGAGGCTGCCCCTGTCTATTGAGAGCAACTAAACTCTGAGAGAAGGTTCAAGAAAAGTCAACAGTCCGGAGCAGACAGAATTAACAGACATGAAGCAGATGAGGATTCCACCTGCACCTCAGTTTATATGTTGAGAGGATTAACAAACTGTCAGACAGGTCTCAGTGGTGTGGAGAAAGTAAACTTCCTAGGGCCAAAAAGAGGATTTTTAGACTTGGCTGTCAGCCAGAAAATTACTCGTTTTTTTTTTCCTTGACATCAAGCCTAGAAGCAAAAGTCTATGTCTGCAGGTAGGGAAAAATCTCACTAATGTTAAGCTCATATCTTGGAATTGTTTTCTTGTAAAGAAAAAAAATATACTAGTTTACCTTTTAAAATACAGTTATTAGATTTATTCAAATAAAATAATTGCTATAGCACAATATTTTGGTTTTGTGCTGAATTTTTTTTTAATTTCTTTTTTCTTTTTTTTATTTCCTTTCTCATTTTTTACAGTTGGTCT
>QVAJ01000014.1:6986813-6998150 GCA_003546035.1 Mixornis gularis | reverse complement strand
AGAAAACTCCAAAAAGGAAAAATATTTTCAGTACTAAAGATAGATATTTATTCTTCTAACACAGATTATAGATATTTATTCTTCTAACACAGATTATATGCAATAAAGAGCAGTGCTCTCTAAACTGAAAAATATGGTTCATTCTAAACCCCTTTTCCTTATTGTTTCAAAACAAACCTAACTACAAATCTAACTTTCCCTCTTAGAACAGAGGGAAAGAAATAATTTGTGTTTATTCAGTCAGGTTACACTGCACATTTTATTAATTCACTATTCACATTCTTAATTATTAATTGGAYTGAGATAACAACTACCATGCTGTAAGTGAAGGTGGTGAAAATATCTATCCCTGATGTCATGCAGAATTCCAGTYCTAGCTACTGACTCAGCAGCTGTCCTACAGACAAGCTCACTCCTGCTGTGGTCTGCGACTCAGTGAAATCCATATGGCTTTTCACAGGTGCCAGTAGATGGTCGGTTCTTGCTGTATCTTTCAGTCAGATAAAGGTTTATGAAAAGTCAGAAAATTTATTCAGAAATTGTCCTTTACTATGGGTTCTAGACAAAGCTGCTTTGTCTACAAAATGAGGCCAATTTGTTGCAAAGATAAAGTGTTTAAAGAATAATTTATTCATAGGAAAGSTACAAAGCAGGTAGAGTGTAGGGCAATAGATTTTTGAAAGCAGAAATAATGTATATAGTCCTGCCTTTTGTATCTGTTAGTGTCATTGAGAAAAAATAACGATGTGCAACAACATGATCACAGCTGGTGAGATGAACTCTCTCAAAACAGTCACTACCTTATTCTCATCTTCTTTAATAGAAGAAAGAACAGGAAGCTCACTTTTTGTGACCTACTTTCTGCATCTTTTTTAGTGGAAATATTCCTGCTCCTGTCCTTATCCCTCACCCCTGAGGACACTAAATTGAATTTTTCTTTCTTCAGCCTAAAGAGGATTTTCTTCCCTTTTACAGAATAAAAAATGTTTGATTCTGCTGTACTAATATTCTTCCTGGTCCAAGAAATCCCAGCATCTGAACCACAAACAACAGTCCAAGGTAAGATGCAGTCTTASATGAATTAAAATTCCTATTCTTACCTCAAAAGTGAAAACAAAGGTCCATTTGGTCTGCATTATCTGACTGCATAAAAGCAAAGTAGGAGTCCACATCTGCCTAATAAAAAGTAATGCTAAATAAAGTTGTATAAGCCCATACCTCTTTTAGAAAGAGAACCATGTGAGTCTGAAGTCGTTCCATCAAAATTATGAGGCAAGCTATTGATATAACATGCTGTAGTGATTAAAAAAAAAACTCTCAGTGCATTTCAGCATTTTTTATGCACCTCAGGTATACATTTTTTAAAGAGAAATCTGACATTCTGAAAAATTATCTGAAAAAATCATCTTAGATAYAACTATACGCTTTCTTGAATAAAGGGAAATTTGCCTTAAACTCCTAATTTTATTTTTTTTTTAATTTAGGAAATGGTATGCTCCTTACTCTGTTGATTGTAATTTTTTTCTACATAATATGTTTATTTTTATAGTGACCAATATGAAACTTACATTTTTTTAAAGCTGCTTTCTGAAAATAAATGTCTGTTTGAAAATAGAAGCCAAAAAATAAGCTCATTGGCAGATGTGGGTTTGTGTCTTCTTTCCACTTTGACAGAAAGGCTGAAGTGGGTTCTATAACTAATAGATTGGATTTCTTTAATGTGCTCTATTTGCTCTGTGATAATGGTGCGAGTGGAGACAGGGAGTATGGCTACGTGGCAGAATACTAAGCTAAGAAAATATACTCAAGGAGGTAACTGCATGTAACAGCACAGATCTGTCACACCTTTCCTGAGCTGTATCTGTGGTCAGGTGTATTCAGATTTTTACAGCTTGTGTACTTCCAATTAGAGCCCAATACTCTTGCAGTCTTTACTAATCCATGCAGAAGCTTCACCAGGGAACAGTGAATTTACCTSCAGACTTTTGGGAAGTAAAGCCAAAATAAGGAGTTTGGAGTCCTTTTCCAGTYCTACCACTTCCTGAGAAGTCTGACTACATGGATATGGTGCAAAAGAGGAAATGRCCACTATGGATTTAGAGATGGGGAGCTTTATTGTACCCCTGTGTTGTGGGTTAGCCACCTAGGSAGTTAAGCACCACACAGCCACTGCCACTCCCTACTGAGATGGGGAAGATAATAGAAAGAGCAAAAGAGAAAAAAAGAGGGACACCCACAGTTCAACAAAGGAAGAAAAGAGGGGAAGAAGTATGTAAAAATGGTCACTCATCACCTCACATGAGTAGGCCAGTGCCCATTTTCTCCCTGAGCAGCAGGTACTTTCCCAAAAATGGCCTTACCCCTCACTTGTTCTTGCTGAGCATCACAGTTCATGGTACGGTGTATCCTTTTGGTCGGTTTGGTCAGCTGTCTTGATTGTGTCCCTTCTCAATTTCTTGCCTACTCCCAACCTGCTCATGGTGGGGCAGAGCTGGAAGAGCAGGAAGTCTTTACATGGTACAAGTGCTTCTCAGAAGTAGCAAAAACACTGTCATGTTATCAACACTGGTTTGTCACAAATCTACAATATAACACTGTACACACTGCTGTGAACATCAAYTCCATGCCAGACAGATCCAGCATACATTAGGATAGTTCAGTTCTAGAATCACAGTGAATTACAGTGACTTCCAGACTAGTGCATTCCAAAGATTAGCGTCTTAAGGTAGACAAGACAAAAAAATGCAAATATGCCCATACATAAAAAAAAAAAAAAAAAAAAAAAAAAAAGGACAATAGAGTGAAAAACTTGGACTTGGACTTAATTAATGAAGTTTTAGACTGAAAATTAGCTCACATTAATCCTGTATTGGGAAGTCAGAGTGGTGAGAAGCATGTTACCATCAAGATCTACTACTCTGTTGAACACTATCTATGACTTTACAGATCCAAGAGAGTTCTTTGACATGTGTACTCACTATCTTCCGTTCCTGTATGATGCATTCAAAGCTAGAATTCACAACACAGTGGCTTTGTACATTCTTGGAAAAAAGGATAAAATATTTTTCAAAGCAGAACTTAAATACTAATTCACTACTTTATTAAACTGGTGCTGGATTGGTGAATCTTACTGTGTATATAGTACCCTCAAGAGAAGAAAATTGAGTGCTGTGGCTATTTACAATCTAGCAAAATACTAAACTTGATTGGCTACTGCAGACTTTACTCTTCAGGTGTTTTTCCAAGTTGCCTGATATAATCTACTTTAGCTGGATTTGGTGGAATAGCAGTAGCATGTAGTGTGCAATTAGGTTAGGCACAGGCACAARTTATCATGAATAGGCTTAGGCATAGTCAGCATGTAGAAATTCATTTGTGTTTAACAGGATCCTAATGTTAAATATCAATGCATTATTCATAGACAAAAGGAAAGAAAATCGTTTTACACAGCAGTTTCAATATTTCATGTTTTCTTTTTCTTGTTTGTAGAAAAAGAATAAAAATAGGAATTTCGTAATACCAAAAAAAAAAAAAAAAAGTAAACATATGCAAATAGTCATATCCTCTGTTCAGATTATTGATTACTGCACACCCAGTGGTTATTTCTACTGGTCTTGCAGTACAGAAGAAGAAAATATTCCATTAYTAATTTCAAAAGATTTACACAATTCTTGTAACTTTGGGCTGCATTGACTCTTGGTATTGAAGTGATATTTTTTTTAAGTTTTATGAGCACTAGGCAGTCAGCTGCTCTCAGGCTTGAAAGTCAGGAAACCTGACTATACTTCAATTGGAATATTCATAACTATAATTTGAAGCTGACCAYTCAGAGTTGCAGTTAGTAATTAATTGGCTGACTGACATGATTTTAAAAATAGGCTGAATGACATGGTTTAAAAAAAAAAAGTATAAAAAACAAAACTAACATATATAAACTTTAAAGTTTGTTTTTTAAATGCATGCTGAAAGGGAGCCCAAAATAATTAGAAGGGAAGTCAAAGTCCTTAGAAGTCCAGGCAAATTTTATTGGTTTCTCACTAGGTTTTCTCTTCTACGTGGACAAAAGATACTTTATCCCATYCAGCTTCAAAGAAAGTTTTGAATGGCYATGTGTTAGTGGAGAGGATCACTTCTATAAACCTACAGAAATTAAGGTCAATGGACAACAATGCTTCTGGTGTTTCAAAAATTACTAAGAAAAGGGAGTACAAATCAATTAGTAGGGATCTTTTTGTGCTCTTATCATGCTACACAATGCCAAACCATTACTCATTTTTTCATGTGTATGTTCTTGGGTCATTGGCAAGCAAAATASATTTTGAAAAATATGCAACTAATTCATCATAACTGAAGATTGCAAGTACTCAGGTGACTTTTGTTTCCTCCAGACCAGTCATCTCTAGGCTTTTTTTTTAATTGACATTCAAATATTGCCAAGTTCAGGAGGAGAGGCAAGGAGGACATGTCTGTTCCAAGAAGTTGATTCAGATCAAGAAATATTTCTCACTCCAATACCAAAATTTATGAACAAGATGAACAATCTCAGAATAGAATAGGAGATTTTGACTTCGATATTAAACTCTTCTTATATTGTGTAGAACTGAAAGTTCTCTSTGGAGGGGTTAAACAAACAAACAAAAAACCCCAAAACAAACAAACAAAAAATAAATCAAGAAGATTCCAGACCTATTGCACAGATACTGAAAAAGGAAACCAAAAATTTCAGAAATATTTCCACATTTTCAGTGATCTGACTTATATAACAAAATAGGATTACTAAAGAGATATGCAAGGGAAAATACCTTGGATTCATCTGTTTCCACTGCATACTATTTTATTAAATAACTAAGAATCCAATATTTTGTGATGAATCAAGCTCTTAAGTATAGCAGTATAAAATTCATTTTCACACAAGCAGAATATTTAAAGTACCATATCACTTTTTGACTTGAAAAATAAAATATAAAGACTGAACTTCAATATGCCTTTCTTTGATTTTTTTTTTTTTCAGGGAATGCAATTTTTGCATGATGGTAAATACCAATGCATACAATGTCACATATATGGAGGTGCAGCCTAGAAAGACAATCATATCCTCGGCTGCATAAGATGCGTGGCCAGCAGGATRARGGAGGTGATTCTTCAGGTGATCTTTAAGGTTCCTTCCAACATAAACCATTCTATGAGTCCATGATTTTATGATTTGTTGTGGTGGTCACAGTGTCTCAGGACCCTTATCCTGCTTGCCAGGCTAACTCTGACACCGTTAAAGGTACGGTCCAGTGTCCGGGGATACCTTCCCCATCCTGTGGGGTCTTTGCTGCTGTGGCAGTGTGAGYGATGACGAGGAATGAAGGAAGGACTCTGATGGGTGAGCAGCAACTGGAGTTTATTGATGTCCACGAGTGACCACCYCACCCCAGAGAGTCTGCCCAAGAGAGCGCAGATCATCTCTGTGCAGCAYCTTAAATGCAGGGGAGGGGCAAGGGGAAGGGTACAGTGTGGGACAAATCAGAACAAATCTGGAGGTGGCTCTGTACATAAAAGACAGACAGGGAAACAAATCAAGGAGGCAAGGGAGGGAACAACAGAGATCCTGCCCAATCACTCGACGCTCTCCCTGGAACTTTCCAGACACAGGGAGAGGCCCCGAAGTGACTGACAGGACCAGGGGGTTCATAACATAATGATTGACAAATAACAGTAACCRGGGTAAACCCAAGAAGGAGTAAACATGGGGGTACAAGGAACAAACCATTATAATTTATACAAACAGCATGAAAGCAAGGAATAAATGCATACATAGAACTGATAAAATGAAAATCACACCACCACAATTTGTGTACTTATATATTAAGTGTACAAATTAATTTTAGGTGTCTAAATTAATTTAGTTAGAAAACGCGTAAGAGTAATAGAAATTCGTTCCTTTAACATGACTGTTTTCTTACAAATTAAAGATTTTTTTCAGCAGATTTTTCAGAGAATTGCTTCTCAATAAGGGTAATATGAATAAATTAAATGCTTAGAGAATAGCCTCTGTGCATCACTTGTGGAAGGGAGTCCTGACCTTTATTTACACAACTGCAATGTGTTCATGACTGCAAAAAGCCACACAGTGTGTTCAGAGCAGAAAGTTTTGAGTAAGATCTATCCCCGTACGTAGAAAGGGACATTAGTTCTGTGAGGGAAATAGGTGTTCTGTGTCTGAATTAAATAATATATCAGGCACTGGTAGCTTACATAATTACAGTACATTGCATAATTATTTTTTTTTTTTGTGTGTGTGTGTATGCGTGTATGCCATGTTCTTAGTTAAGTCTTGGTGACAGTTCTTCCATATACAATTTTAATTTATTATATATGTATGAGTTTTGAGCTCCTCAGTAGGCTCTCTTACATGTGAATAGTCTGATGTTACTTAGTGGTTCCAGGAAAATGCATCCTTTCATTATGGTATATTAAGCTGTCAGACCTGTACTCATACAGAGTTCAAAAGGTTCATGTTGCAAGAAATATAGGTGAAGAGTTGTTGATACARACTTGAAGTGTCTTACAGGCATGGAAGGATATATTGCTTACCTCCTACATCTTGTGTGTTATGAATGGCTCCTTGTGTGCATTCTGAGAAGTGACRATGAGTTGGGAATGATGGGGGAAAAATATTTTCTGTCCACCAAAATAGCAAATGCAGATGCTTATTCCTCCTGTTACATTTAAACAATGAAGTTACAAATTCAGCATGAAATACAGTTCACCATGAAAATTAACATTTTGAAAACTAATCTCTAAATCATAAGCCTGCAGTAAACACAAGCCTTGCAGTTTTATATATCCAGGGTTCACAAAATTTAAAATTGTCAGAGCAATTGATGAAGATGATGATTTGATGTACAGGGTACTGTGTACCTGTATCAAGTGATTCTGCAGATGCTCTTGCAGAATCACATTCTTTATAATAATCTGCTTAATGATTCATAAAATTATGGTAGAAAAACAATCATTAAGCATTTTTATAAACTTGGTAAATATACAGTTTTTGAATGACAAATATGATAGATAAACATTCTCAGTGTTTTTTAAGTCTGTGTGCTTAGGTTAGGAAACTGTCTTATTTTTAGCAACTGATTTCTGGAAACRTTTTTGTGATCATGTTTTAGTGTTGTGGATATCAGCTCAAAAGCAAATTATGTTGTTTTCACTTTTAATGTGAATACCAATATTTAGAGATATTCTCCATATCAAACAGAMAACCACAAGTGTTAACACTTGAAAAATGTTCAGTAAAAAATAGAAACAATATGATTTAAAATTCAAAAATTCAAAGCTAATAAAGAAAATARTGATTTATTTGACTGTTCACAGATAGCTGAGAACCTTTTAGCCTTAACAGTAAAAACAGCCTGCAAGTTGATATTGAGTGACTTCATTGAAAGTAGAAAACTAGAAAAAAAAAAAAAAATNTTCATTGAAAGTAGAAAACTAGAAAAAAAAAAAAAAAGTGTTGTGTTGAAAAGAATGAAAATTAAATTGCTGCTATTCCTCAGGAATATTTTCTCTTTTGAAAATTTATTTTTAATTATATATATAGCATATATATATATATATATTTCTATATTTATATATAAAAATTTACACATATGTGTGTGAGTATAAATATAGGACAAGACCTTGACAGCCTTCATGACATGGAACAGTATATTGCAATAGCCCTTTCAAGGTCAAYGAGGCCACCTAGAGATCTATCAGTGTAAAAGAAGTTACTGGAATCTGATTGGTTGGAGGCTGTAGTAAACAGTCTGTATAGTAATCCAAGACACAATAAGAGCAAAACAGAAGTGTTATGCTCTAGAGGGCAAATATGCTGGAGCACCACATCTATTGTTGTTCACCAAAAGGTTTTGTGACTCTGTGGCAGTGGATGAACAAGGAAGTAGCATTTGCTGCTTATAAAACCATCCCATGCTGTGCAGGAGGGATAAGGAAAATCCTCATTGCATGGAATAAACATTTTCCTGTAGCTGTACTGTATCTCCTAGTTACTTGTTTTTGAGCACAAAGAAAATAATACCTTAAGCATGATACATGCCTTTAAAAATGCCCTCCCCCAAACCAGACCTTTTTTTATCAAARCAGTGTTTCATGGAAATATAATACAATCTCACGTGGAAAGATACCAACACTGTGCTAACATCTGTAAARCAGACAATTGCAATTAACCCAGTCTTCTTCCTATAGAACAAGATGGGCAGTTTTAAAAAGGGCTGATGACTGTCATTGTGCAAGCATAAGCTCTAATATTCCATTTTTTTTTTTTTCCAAAACAAAGTATGTACGGCTATGGTACAAAGTATGTATCACACACTGAGTGAACTGGATTGAGAGCTTTACAGCCTCATTTATATATTCAAATAATTCTACACTTCAATGTGATAGACATGTTTTCCAGAGAACAAAGTTTCCCTTGTGGTGTGTTTTGTGGAGTCTGTTTGGGCTGGAATGCTTTCAGGTTTCTAAAGCAAGCATTTGCAGATACAAACTAAATGCAAGGTCTGCCCAAGAGAACAAACTGCAAGAGCTGCAGTGGATGTTTACTGTTTTGCAAAATCGGGCATTAACGGTCCTTAAGCAATCTAGAAGATATTTAGCTGAATTTTACTTTCTGAGGCTCACTTAGATAAGGGGAAAAGGAGGTGAGAGAAATTGCAGTAGGAGGAGCTGATCTGTCTCAAGGTGGAGCTGTATCTTGTACTAAATGACATTGGCAGATTAAAGCTCTCTGGTGGGGAAGGGCTTAAAGGCTGAGTCAAAAGCCAAGAAGTCTCTTTATTTACGCCTACCTCCCAGCCCCTGGCAATCTGACTAATAACAAACTGAGCTAACAAGAAAGACTAGAAAGAACAGAGAGAACACRGGAGCAGCTTGCATCTAAAAATCTGACAAACCAAGTGATCAAGTCAAGCTCTGCTGAGCATCTTGTTTGTTTACCGCATCCAAATGCTTGCAAACAGTTAACTATATGCAGAAAAGTCAGCCTAGCTGCGAAGTATGCTGTGAATTTTAATTGAGGAAAAAGGACAACTGCTTACAGGATGGTCTGACGTGCACGGCTGCCTGGAAGATTTTTTTTTCAATCGAACGCTTTGTACTTTGTCTTCTGAACAAGGATTTTAACTTTATGGACCTGTAGTATTACCGGAGCTTGCAGCAAAGGGAAACTCAAAAGAAAGAAAAAAAGTGTGCATTTTTCAGAGGGAAAAAATTACATTGCATGGAAACAGCTGCTCCAAGTGTGCATTACTGAGTGTATCAAGGAGTGCTGCTGCTGTACAGGTAAGAAAGAATCAAGTTAGTTAATTAGCTAAGCACATGAGAATTTCATTTCTCAGTATGAGTTGCATTTATTTTCTGCATGATTTTGTATAACTTTTATGTTAAATGATTGCAGTTTATAATGTATTTTAAACAGCTTGCAGGCACATTTATTCAAACTGATTACTGTGTAAAATATGTGCATTAAGGGAATGCTGTTTTTGAATCCCTTAGGGAAAAGGAATGGRTGTTTGGTTTTATTTCCTCAAGTGCATATGTGGTCTTAAATACATTATCTGACTGTGATTCTCTTAAGGATTTAATAAAAAATCCCAAAGGCTTTTAGAAATTGCTAATTCTTAGCTTGGGGCTTTGAAAATCATCAACATGGTTTTTTTTGTTGTTAAATACTTGAACTAAAACAACCAAAGAAATAAACCCCCAAGCATAAGGAAACAAGCTATTTCAGTGTTTTAAAACCAAATCAATTATTACTTAGCAAGCATGAGATGTCTTTGCTGTAAGGTGAYTGCTTCTAGAAGTATTCAACTTTTCCTCATAGAAAGAACTGTGATGTTTTTTAGTCTCGTAGAATTCCTACAGAGTTTAGTTACAGTATGCAGTCAGCAGTGGCTTACATGAAAGCAGATAAAATGAAAAAAACCCTTTAAGTTATCATGTAGAACTTGCTGAAGAGCCTCACCACATGAAAAGGTCAGTTTTTCAAATCCTTCAGATTACATTTTGTTGTATTATGAATTATTTCAGTTAAATGTTAATCATCTGTTACACRAGAGGAGTTTTTACTTTACAATAGTAGCCCATTGAGAACTTCATTACATGTTTCTGAGTGTTTAGGAAAAGAAAAAAAAAGAACTGGAGAAAAGAAAAAATAATACAACTCTCCTATTAATTTTTATTGTGTGGGTGCATATATGTGTGTGAGAGAGTTCTAGCAGTGCTGATTACAGAACTATGACGATGATTAAAATGTGAAGGTTTTGCAATTGGTTACAAATGTTATTACTTTCATCTCTGAGAGGAGGGCTTTCATTTTTATAACCTAATTTCTCAACATGCAATAGAATGCAACATGCCTTACAGATTTTTTTCAATTTAATTTTGCTCAGGGACTTTRTAAGTGTTGTTTGAATTTGATGCGGATTGACGCTGGAATTTCTAATGAGAAAAAGTGCACAGAAATGAAGTTAAATTAGTCATAGTGTAGGTTTAAAGCTGGCATCTTTGTCAAAAGCTTGTATTTTTTACCTTGGGTCACTGGAAAGGATAGTGATGTATGTAAAGCAAGAATAAGTCTCTAGCATAATATGATCTTAAAATTATTCTGCATACTTCAAAATAACATCCTGACATGATGTGTCTTATCCAATACTTCTTGGGAAAACAGACTTAAAGGCATATATATTCAACATAGGCAGCTGGAGTTCAAGGAGGGTTATATGACACAACAAAACTAYATTGCAACTACTAAAGCAAAGATAAAAGCTCCTATTTTTAAGGACACTTTTTCTCACACTGTGAATTGCACTTACTACTTCTAAACTCATGTTCCTACTCTCACTTGTCAGAAGCTACCAATGGAGAAAAACAAATTTCACTGTGCACACATTTGCTGTTGTTCTTTTTGTATGTGTGTGTGTGTGTATGTGTATAATACTCATGCCACAGCATTTAAGTGCCTGCATGTGTAAAGCTTTGCAATCTGTTTTAAGTGAAACCATGAGAAATAGTGTTTCTAGTAACCAAGGTGCATGATATTTAAAATATGCATTGATGCCAAATCATATGGCCACACTATAAAAATGTTTGTGCATGCAGTTGAATTGATCCTTGTAAAAGGTTTTAATTTTTCAGAAACTAACACAGCTGGTAGTGTAGTGACATTCTGTACTTCATGTTTCAATAGCTTAGTTTGAAAGATTCTGACCTTTATTACATRGATTACTTAAAATCTTGCTTAGTTCAGTCCTCAAATAAATAGCACACCCCATAAACATTAATGTT
>QVAJ01000014.1:6928977-6986735 GCA_003546035.1 Mixornis gularis | reverse complement strand
TTTTTTGGAAATGTGGAAATACTTAACTAAAGATTATAAACAGTGATTTCACTCTACCTTGTATATCAAGAGTTACCATTGGTCTTGCTAATTAGGCAGTCTTGACAGAAAGAAACAGAGAATCTTCTAATAGATTGTAGGACAAATTAATTCAAACCAATAATAAATGACTGATTTTAACATCTAAATTTTATTTGAAGCTCCATAGCTCTATCATAATGATGCATTTATCAAGTGTTTCAAAGTTCAAGATCAGATTGAAAGGTGATGATTATATTACATAATGTATGCTTGATACTGGTGATATTTTTTTAATTTGTAACACACAGTCAGTTCCATATATATTTCACTGTGGAAATTGATGATTATAATCATTGGGAGAAGTGTAATATAATCTCAAAAAAAGTTTGGCTTTTCTTGCTTGTTTCTTCTGATATGTACTGCATTGTCAGTTCTCTTTTTAATGTGTACACAAATTTTTTGTATGTATATTATACACAAACGTTACACTACTGTGTGCTGTGGCCCCACTTTCACCCACCAACTACAACATATGCATTAAAATTTCAGCAAAGAGAGATGATTATTTTGTCTACTTCTTTTTAGTTTGTGGGTACAAGGATTTCAGAGAAAATACCCTTTGGTTTCCATACATAATGCAGAACTATAGAGAGATTCCCTGTATCCTGACAGAATGGACTTTTGCTCATAACACATTACTAATCCAAATCAAATCTTATTTCTCCTCTTCAGCAGCTGGGTAACATTAAGTTAATCTTACCAAGACACTCTTTAAATTAGCAGTGCTATGTAGTGACACAAAGCAATGATTCAAAATATTATATTATCTTTGATATAAGTTGCTTGGGACAGTGAATTATTACTGCTGTCCCCTGGCAGTCTATACAGTATATAAATAAACMCAACACACTCCTGATTATTTCCTACTTTGGATATCAGCATGAAAGTAATGAAGATTTCCTCTTATKACTCTGTTTATTCATTCAGTACATTAAACTAAATATATATTCTGTAATTAGAAATAATTCAAGTGTTTTGCACAATATGATATTGTTTGGAAGGTGAAGTAGCTCAATGACAAGCTTTAGGAATGTTTTCTTCTTGCTGTTGCTCTGATGGCGGGGGAGGGGGAAACAAAACAAAAAAACCAACCCAAACACTGTGAAATCATGACTCTATTATTTTTCTTTTTCTGTTTTTATTTTCTGGTTTTTGTTTTTGTTTTTAATAGAATCTGCTGGACAAGATGAAGCTTTGGATTTTTGTTCTATGGTCAATTGTGGGTGCATCTGATCCTTTCCAGTCACAGCCTTCTTTTTCTTCAGTCAGAGGATCTTGTCAGAGTCTGTGTTCCTGTGAAGAAAAGGATGATACCATGATTATCAACTGTGACAAGAGAGACATCAAGATGATATCAGAAATTAATGTCCCACCATCACGGCCTTTCCATCTTAATCTGTTAAACAATGGTCTGAGTATGTTACACGTGAATGATTTTGCTGGCCTTGTTAATGCTATTTCTCTGCATCTTGGTTTTAACAATATAGCAGATATTGAGCCTGGGGCTTTCAATGGTCTCAGCCTTCTTAAGCAACTTCATATCAATCACAATTCTTTGGAAACACTTAAAGAAGATACATTTAATGGATTGGAAAATTTGGAGTTTCTTCAAGCAGACAACAATTTCATCACAGTGATTGAAGCAAGTGCCTTTAGCAAGCTTAACAGGCTTAAAGTGCTTATTTTGAATGATAATGCCATTGAGTATCTTCCTCCAAATATATTTCGTTTTGTGCCATTGACCCATTTAGATCTGCGTGGAAACCAGTTACAGACACTGCCCTATGTTGGCTTTTTGGAACACATTGGAAGAATACTAGACCTTCAGTTGGAAGACAATAAATGGGCCTGTAACTGYGATTTGTTGCAGCTGAAGATATGGCTAGAAAACATGCCTCCTCAGTCCATAATAGGTGATGTTGTATGCAACAGTCCTTCAGTTATCAAAGGCAGCATATTAAGCCGGCTGAAAAAGGAATCACTTTGTCCCACCCATCCTGTTAATGAACTTGAAGATCCTTCAGGGTCACTGCCCTTGGTTGTAACCACCTCTATCAGTGATAATTATCTATCAACTAAGATGATTCCTCTCCTGAAAGCTCCTACTAAAGAACCAAGTTTAGTGCTTCATACTTCCAAGCCTACTACATTTCCAGGAATCTCTTGTCCTGTCCCTTGTCACTGCACCAGCCATATGCTCTCAGGAGTTCTTATGCACTGCCAGGAACGAAATATTGAGAGCTTGTCTGATTTAGGACCCCCTCCTCCAAATCCTAAAAAGCTTATTCTAGCTGGAAACATTATTCAGACACTATTGAAATCAGATCTTGTGGACTATGCCAGCCTGGAAATGCTTCACCTGGGGAACAATCGCATTGAGATCCTTGAGGAAGGTTCCTTTACGAATCTGACTAGACTACAGAAACTATATCTCAATGGCAATCATCTTACAAAGCTAAGTCAGGATCTCTTCCTTGGCCTTCAGCACCTTGAGTACTTGTACCTTGAATATAATGCCATCAAAGAAGTTTTGCCAGGGACATTTAATGTAATGCCAAAACTGAAAGTCCTCTACCTAAATAACAACCTGCTTCAGGCTTTGCCACCCCATATTTTTGCAGGTGTTCCCCTCACCAGATTAAATCTGAAAACAAACCAATTCGCTCATTTGCCTGTGAGCAATGTCTTGGATGAACTGGATAAGCTGGTACAAATTGAACTYGAAGACAACCCTTGGGACTGTACTTGTGATTCAGTTGGACTGCAAAAATGGATACAAAAATTGAGTAAGAATACCATGATGGGCGATATTTTTTGTAAATCTCCYGGGCACTTAGCAAAAAAAGAATTGAAATCCCTAAACAGTGAAGTCCTGTGTCCAGGTTTAATAAACAGCCCTGCTCTACCAACTCATGCCAGTTTTGTAGTTGTGACRACTTCTTCTCCTACTGCAAACACCGCAGACACCATCCTGCGGTCGCTTACAGATGCTGTCCCACTTTCTGTTCTAATATTAGGACTGCTCATTGTGTTCATAACTATTGTATTTTGTGCAGCAGGAATAGTTGTTCTTGTTCTGCACCGGCGCCRAAGATGCAAAAAGAAACAAGTGGATGAACAAGTGAGGGACAGCAGCCCTGTTCACCTTCAGTACAGCATGTATGGGCATAAGACCACACACCACACCACGGAGCGCCCAGCTGCCACCCTCTACGAGCAACGGATAGTTACCCCCATGGTTCAGGTGTACCACAGCCCATCCTTCAGCCCCAAGCACACCGAGCAGCAACAGGAGGAGGGAAGTGAGAAGGATGCAAATGATTCCAGATATCTTCGCCGAAGTCTCCTAGAAAGGGAGAACAGTTCACCACTTACAGGTCCAAATGTCAAATACAAGGCTACGGATCAATCAGCTGAATTTCTGTCTTTTCAGGATGCTAGCTGCTTGTATAGAAACATTCTTGAAAAAGAGAGAGAACTGCAGCAATTAGGAATCACAGAGTACTTAAGGAAAAATATTGTCCAGCTCCAGCCTGACATGGAAGTTCGTTATCCTGGAACACATGAGGAGTTGAAGCTAATGGAGACGCTYATGTACTCCAGGCCAAGAAAAGTTTTTCTAGAACAAACTAAAAATGAGTATTTTGAGCTCAAGGCTAATTTACATGCTGAGCCTGACTATCTGGAAGTCCTGGAGCAGCAAACGTGAAGTGATAATGCATTAGGCTGAGGCCDAATTTCTGTGATTTTACTTTAAGGTGGAATCATTGTAAATAAAAGTGCCTTATAAAAACATGTCAACAGTGAGAACTTAAGCACAGCAGTAATCCTAGGAAAGAAAAACTCAGGGATCACTGTGGGAAGCCATGGAGTTGTGTGCAGGCAATATGTCGCACTCCAAGCTAAACGAGAATTTTGTGTGATTGAACTGTGGGAGGAAGATTGCTTATTGCACTATTCCTCATCATTTTGAAAAGGTGTGTATGTCACTATCCATTCTGTTCTCTGTTTCCCAACCCATGGAAAAAAAATGTTCATTACCTTTACCCCTTCTTTTTTTTCCCCTCAATTTAATTAGATTCCCTTAAAAAAACCAAAAAGACCAAAAAAAGAAAACCCCAACACCTGTGTTTGTATTTATAACCTTAGAGTGTATATGTTAGGYTAGTACATGCACTGCATACCTGACCACTGTCCACAACTACACCTAACATACCTTTATAATAAACATGAAAGGAGTTGAAAAGTTGTCATACTAAATGTCYGGTAAAAAGGAAAAAAAAAAAGATAAAATATTTTTGTGTCTTCACCCAGAGCCTGCAAATATTTAAGTATTTTACACAAAACTTCATGTGCATTCTGTATCAGTATGTGAAAGGACAAATATGTGACTATG
The DNA here is from genome assembly GCA_003546035.1 of Mixornis gularis. NCBI lineage: Eukaryota > Metazoa > Chordata > Aves > Passeriformes > Timaliidae > Mixornis > Mixornis gularis. The sequence continues at coordinate 6,982,258 of QVAJ01000014.1, read as the reverse complement.
TTTACCCAAYATCTTCAACAAAGAAAACTGTAAGCCTTTTGCTACTTTCCCTATCTGATAGCTTTACCTAAGTTTGGACAATCTTTTCTTGAGCTGCTGCTATAAAATATTGTGCATCACTGGTGTTTCAACTCATAATCCTGGGCAATTTGAAAAGCTACTGAGAATCAGCTGTAAATATGTTACTGTGTTTAATAAGTTTGGGTTTTTTATATATATATATACACATATACATATATACATATGTATATAAATGACTTCTGTGCTAGCTTTAAATATTCTTGAAGGAAATGAGTTTGCTGTGGCTAGGAATTTCCAAGTGCAAATACAAGTCCTTTTCCACCCTAACCAAAAGCAACGCTCAGACAGAATAACTGCAACAATACACACATGGTGAAGGATAATAGTATTTAGCTATTTGTACAAAAATATATTTTCTGAAATTAGAAGAAAAAGAAAGTGTTGTGGGAAAAATAGGTTACAAACACGTAGAACACTGCAGGTTTATTTTTGCAATGAATTCTTGCTAGATTTATATTTACTATTTATTCTGTATAATTTTGTATTTTTTTTTCTTTCCAACTCACAAGGGAAAAAAAAAAAAAAAAAAGCTTACTCCTGGCTGATTTTCAAGCTAATCAAGGAACTGCTCTCTATAAATGAAAAAGAAATAAAGAGTTTTTTAAATGCCTTTTTCTTAAAGGTCACTTTTTAAGGAAGGCAGAGACTTCTGCATGCACAAGTTTAAAACTACTTGGGAATTAAACACAATGATTCTCACTCTTGTCATGTGGACAGAAGCATCTTATCCTGAGTGCATCAAGGCCATTCAATTTCTGTGCATGACTGACATGGTGCCAAAACACAATTTCTGACCTGCATTTATCTTCCTCCAAGCAAATCTTTTGTAAACTAACTATGCATGAGATTTTTTTTTTTTAATTCCTATTTGTAAAGTGAAAAATCAACTTAATTACTACATGTATACATATGTATGCTAAATTTAGCATTGAAATATTGATAAACTCAGAGTAAAAAGATATATTCTTTACTTCAAAATACTGTCCATGTCTTACCTATTTCTATACATAAATGAGAGTTCTTCATATTCTTCTACATAAGTTTCTGACAGAAAAATTTCCTATATTACATATGAAAGTCAGATTCTCAGTTCTTTCAAATTTGCATAGACATAACAACTTTTATGGTGCTATACTAATTTCTGTAGTTTGAGGATCTGACCACATTTTGTCTCTGCTAASAAATCAACTTCCTTGTTAATATTTTTGAGGTGTTACCAGTTTGTTATGAAAGTAAAACTTGTTGGCTCACAAAAATCAAAATTTCAGTTGTTAAAGAAGAAGTATTATTTCTTCTTTCTATATCTGAGGATTATTTATTCAGAAAACCTGTCTATTTTGGAAGATTGTGAAGAGTAAATATGGTGACAATATATTTGTTTCGTTGTAATCTTTATTCCAGAAAATGAAAGACAATGCTGAGTATTGTTGGTGCAGGTAAGGGTGAGAAAAAAGGGAAAATGTAGGTGCAATAACTTTGCATTAAATTGGTTATATGACACTATTTTATATATACATTCATATTTAAGCACATGTAAATGTACTTCATGAACATGCCATAGAACCTATGGAAGCCCATGCCTGGATCTGGAGGAGCAACCRGGGGGCAGGTGGGATAGCTTAGAGCATCAAAACAACACTAGATGTCTCCATTTAAAGAATTTAGTTTCATGGAGGWAAAAATTCAAATAAATTTATTTTATGGAACAATTAAAGGCAGTTAAAAATTGAATTTATTTAATGGAAATAACASTAGAAAGCTTTTCACACTGAATCAGACCCATTAAATTGTTCTTTTTCAAATTCTCAGAGATCTCAGATTAGTGTAGAGAAAAATCAGAATACAAATGTAAGTCAGAATACAAATGTAAATGGTACTTGATAACAGAATTTATTATTTCAGTGTCTTTGATTTCAGTAGCTATTTCCAAATAAAAAATATGTGTAAAAATAACACCCTGCAATTGGCAAGACATGGGGAAACGGTGATTCAAGCCCTCAGGCTCAGATTTAAGAGAAATAGCTGCAGACTAAAGACAATTGCCACATGCACAGATGTCACTTTGCTTAGCTGCTAACAGCTACTTGGCAGAATGCTGAGGACAACTGTGTGGCAAACATTCTTTTCCCTTGCAGTCTCAAAGCATCAGAAAGAAGAGTGAGCTAAATTAGTGTCAAAGCAAGTCAGCTACACAGCTGTATCAGAGCCTCGCTCAGCAGGATTAGAGACCTTTACCATTTAGCTTTCCTTCAGAAGGGAGAGTCATGCCTTCCACTTTATCAGGGTAACTGTGCTCTGTGGCAGTCYGCAACACCGCAAGTGGTTTGGCAGTATCCAGGAATCTCTAGGATGTGGCTCGCTGTCCACTTTCCTATCATCACCTTGCCTACTGGGCTGCCATGTAGTGAGTTTTTATAATGAGAAGAGAGGGGTTTGCCTATTGCTTCCCATTCAGATAATGATTTTTCCAACTATGAGGAAAATTCACACTGCCATAACAAAAAAGGACAAATGTTTGACCTTATATGATCGTGCTTCAGCTAAAGAAAATCATTGTCTGCTGATAAAAATAAAATCATGACAAAAGAAAGGCATCACATAAGAAAAAAAGATGTGATATTTTTTGTAAAAGTTCCYTGGAATATTATAACAACCAGAGATGTGTCATTAATGTTATTGATGTTTGCAGAAAGCTGGGAAAGGTATTCATAAATTTTCTTGTTCAAACCCTATTGTCATATTTTTTATTTTTTTTTTTTTTTAGTGACAGGCACAGTTAAGTGGTTTTATACATTTTTACTTAGCTAGAATAATGGAGGTTGGAAGGCAAAGCATGTTTGACAGTGTGCAACAAAGTGGATCCATTTTTCTCCTGTCAGCATGATAGTTTAATTGAGTGCAAGAACAGTGCTTCGTCAAGCACACTGGTGTAAGTGGCAGCTATGTTATTGTTGCTAGGGTACCTCGAGGTAACCAACACCACCATTTTTTGCCTCATATTTGAGTGAAGAAAATATATTAAGTAACACCACMAACCTGTTCCCTAAATAAACTTATTAAAATGATTAATTGCACTTTTCTATTTTAAACTATTTGTATCTTTTCAACTTCATAGAAAACAAATGTATTTCTCTTTCTTGCTGTTACAGGTAATTTTCCAACAGACTTTTAGCATTGGTACTTGATTATATTGCCTGCAGTGGTGCCTCTCCAAGCTTTTTAAAAGAAATAAAACCCAACCTTACACTTAAAAAACCCTATCCAAGAAAGACTATAAATGTACACATCAACTACAGTAGTTGCTTATTCAAAAATGGCCTAATATTTTCACAGATTCTTTTCCATTTGAATGACAGATCAACCTTCGATCATCTATTCCAGACTGGAAACTACTTTGTACTTATTTTCAGTAATGTGTCAAACCTATCAGATTTGAATATAATCCTTCTTAACTTGCAGTCATTGTTTCTCTGATTGGAATTTGAGGATCACTGTTCAGCCCCTCTTTGCATGACAAAATTGTTCCTTGTATGACTCCAAATGGAAGATATTTGCCATGTACCACTCACTTACCTAACAAAGAGATTATGAATTGTACAGTATGCTATACTGAAGCAATAAGTTTGACCAGGATGGGAAACTGCACTACTTTAGAAAGATCCATTTCTTGTGTGTTAATAAAAAAATTATATTTACCACAAATAAGACATTATTTCACAGGATAAAATAATACTGGCAAGAGACTGAATCTCAAAGTCATCACCAGAAGGAATTCTGGATTATCATTCTGAGGATGTCAATGTCTATAGCAATGCACTTTATCAGTCACACCAAAATAATCTGTTTCATGTAGTGGTACTGAAATCATCCTGACATTAATGACCAATCAAACACTTAATTCAAAAGATCAGAAACTYTCTTAAGACTGGCACATTTGTCTTCTGTTGTACTCCCTAAGACAGAATATCTGCATTTCCATTAATGAATTTCATGTTCAGCCGTAGACTGCCCTCTGGCATTACAATCTGTTGCAATTGAAATCTACTCCTTGGAGAGYTTTTTCAATGTATACATTGCCTCCAGTGGTGAGTTCATCTGGGAYCTGATGATTGGTGCACCACTGGGGATTTGAGACAGGGAAGATAATCTTGTGTTATAAGTCAAAATAGGGTTTTTTTCAATTTTCCGAAGTTTATGATATTCTTGATGTTGTTTGAGGAGCCAAATCCTTTTGTTGCTTAAAACAGAAGTGAACTGTAGCTGGAATCAATATGGTGAAGTTAATCTCCATATTGAAAAGATAAAGCATGGTGTTTTCTTTCCTGCACATCTCCTAACAGCCAGCCTTGGCTTTTTGACACAACAGAACAAATTCTAAAGAGCCMCAGTCTAATAGAAAGCAGCTAACCTCAAGGAAGAACATAAAAGGCCAGATGCTGTGCAGCTCTATGAAAGCAAGATGTGATGAAGAATTTTTATTTTATTTATTCAACTTTACCAAGATGCAARAGTGCAAGTACATGCGCACAGTACATTTCATAAAACATTTACCAAAGTTTCATGTTCTAAGACATTAACTTCAAAACATTCACAGTATGTTAATGTTACTACTGGAACTACTACTTCTACTTGATTTTTACTTATAGTTTATGAAATGGAATGTTGGCATACAGAAAAGAAGAAACAATATGGTTTAATGTTTCGAGGATAAATGTTATTGTAACTTCAACTCTTTGATTTTGTTGAAAAATTCATCCGGATTATTTCATTTTCAGATTTTTTTTACAAATTGAAAATTTTTAAAATGCTTCTTGTTGTGATTCTACAGAAGAGTAGATAATTACTTTTTCAAATAGAAAGAAATCTGAAACTTTTTATATATGAAAAACTTCTATTGCATGCTAGCATAAACTTGCTTTTTAAAATAAACTATGAAATTTATTTTATCAGCTCATAAAAGTTAGTATTATTTTTAGTTTTAGATTAAGAGACAGCTCAGCATTTTTCCATTTTTCAAAATTCAAAGGCAACATAACATTTCCATAATGRCACATATTTGGGTTGAATGCATATTAAATGTAAGACATATTAACAAAAAAAAAAAAGTTTTCAAATATAATCTGCTACTTTCTCTCATTTTTCCTACTGAAATGGTGTAGTGTACGGTGCAAAAAAGAAAAAAAAAATAGTACATTTCCTAGGCAAGGAGACCAATCTAGAAAAACTCTTTTGTATCTTTGTTAAATATCCTTTTTGGACAGTAAAATAWAATGGATTTCCAGCCCTGCAGCCCAGTATATTTACACAGTTCATATGGCATGCAAAAYCGAAGGATTTGCCCTAACTAGTAGTCTATGCAAGCAGGCTCTTTTGTAAGTGTAAGGCTGTTGCCACGGCACTTTTAAAAAGATCTTGTGTGTCAAGTACCCTTTAGATATACCTGTTAGATCAGACCACATGAACATCAGATATTTATGAAAATTTTTACAAGAAGTTCCTAACTTGATATAAACAAAATTCCAGGCTGATAATTCTGGGCTAGTTTATTGGAAGTCAGACRCCCTGGAATTTTGTGTACTTGGAGGAGAGTGAAAAACATCCATCATTTTTTACAGAGAAAAAGTTCTTGAGCAACATTTAAAGACTTAGGTTGCTTTTCTTATCTTGCTCATCTTGAGGTGTTCAGTGTTCCACAATGTTGTATCACATTATTTAAGGATGAACGTAAAACATCACTGGATTGGAAATGTGCCATTTAGATGTCATTGTTCATAACAGGTAAATGTTTCCATSGAATAATAATGGAATGAAAATTAATATTTGGAGGTTTTAATTGCCTCATGTGTTACACAAGTGTCTTTAAGTAATATATCACTTCAGGAGAGATGGGGGGAGGTGGCATTGCTGTCCATTGATCACTCACACATTCGCATTTCCTGAAGGGAAAYGTTGTGCAGACGATAGCTATTTTCATACCGCCATACATGATAGTACGAAGGCTGAGTCATATTTTATAGATTCTAAAGTAATTGTTTATTATAGGCTCTAAGGACTGAAATGTTGTCTGAAGTTGAACTTCTTCCAGTCTTAGATCCCATGATTATTTTTTTCATAAAAATGACTACAGAGTATGCAGAAGCTTTATTATTTTCCCATATAAAARTAATCATGTAAAGAAAAAAAAAATCCCTTCTGAATTTTTGATTAATTCCCTGATCCAAGGGCCATTAAAGCTAAGGAATTATGTTTTTCAGATACAGAGTGATGCAGAAGCATTTTAGAAATCAATGGTTTTGTCTCCACAGATACATATAGAAAAAAGTACTTAAAAGAGCATTAGGGTGTTGCTGCACCCAATTTTTTTTCCAAACAGCTTAAGCTGGAATTAGACAAGACCAGTGCCTGTTCTTAACTATAAGACCTGACCATTTCCTAAACAATACCTCACAAAATTTATTCTGAAGACTCCCATGACACAGTCTACTGAAAAACTAAAAGGTATGTGTYGGTTTCTTCCCCTCATTTTTTCTAACACCTAAGTATGCTAAGAAGATCACAGTGTGTGTTATAAAGGTAAATGCGAATAGTAAACATCTAAAAGACATTTGAATAATAAGAAAACCTTCTTCACTAGTGCAGCACTGAGTTGCAGTACCTAAAGTACCCATGGAACCTCAGCCCCTTGAGGCAGGATGATGGACTAGACAGCCTYCAGAGGTCCCTTCCAGGGACAATATCTCTGGTTCTAATAGGATTCTGCAAAAGATATTTAAGGTAAAATAGTCTACAGTCTTTCTTTTCTATACACAGTCTTTCTGAATATAAAGTTAAGGAAAAAAGCAATATTCGCCAAATGCTATCATGAAATAAAAGCTTTTCACGTAATTCTTGTAAGATACAGAGATGCAATAATGTGAATGCTGCATCAAACAAACAGTACTTCTCTGATAGCAGTATATTGGAGATGGTGAACTGTGGCTACCTAAGTTTATTATTAAAAGCACTATCTTCCAGAAGAGATGACTTCAGATTTCTAAATGAAATACTGAAACTATCTGAAATGCTTGAAGAGTGATCCATTTCTGTACTGGTTGAATTAATGATCCTTGTTTTCTTGACATACTGCTGGTGTAATTCTTCACTCATATCAAAGGTAAGAGTCATAGTTTTTCAAAAGTTCGTCCAGGTTTTAAAAGTATTTAATATATTCTCTTTGTCAAAAAGACAAATTACTAAGCAATATATGAGTAATGTATGTTTTGAATTAAAAATATTTTTATATACAAATTCTACTTTAAACCTTTCTAATAATGGAGCAGCATTTGGAAAAAGACTCTTTGGTCTAAGTGCAGTGCTTCATGCTAATTAGCAATCAGCCTTTTCAAAATCTTTCTGTGATCTGTGATTTTTAAACCTGATACTTCTATACAGATTTAGGGCAAATATTTATACAATTATATTTCCGTATTACTTATAGTGTTTAGGTATATAAGTTAGCTACTTTTGAAGACTGGATACTAAATGGATATTTGATTTTTCCTAGGATGGCTGTTGTTAAGTTTGTTGTATGTACAGGTATACCTATAACATACTTGTATATCTTTGTGGAAACCAAATTTCTCAGTCTTACCTAGAGCTATGCCTGGAAGTGGTTTCCTAATTTGCTRCTAGAGTCTTTTTTTAATAAAAATGCCTACAATTTGTAGGCTTTTGATATGTCTGTTATATATTAATTTTGTAAATTAAACCTCTGAAATATAGTACAAACACAAATATGTTCTTTCCAGACCAATTATTTAGCCACTTGTAGAGGAAGTGAAGGATTGAAATAATCACAGACAGTCATCCACAAAAATTCAATGAAAGAAATGCTAGCTTGGGAGTAAACATGAACATAAGAGTTCAAATTTTTTTTAGAAATAGACAAAATGTGTTTGTTATTCCTACAATTTGAAAGCAAATTATACACCAATCATGTAATTCTTTGACAATGAAAATCAATAAAAAATGTAGTTGTTTTCTGCCTAAATATGTGCATTCACTGCCACAAAGTTTTGAAATTTTTATTCCTACATCAAATGCTCTTTCAGACAACAAATGCCCAAAAAGACTATGGAATATAGCTGATATAATGCAGAGTTGTATTCTGTTGGTACTGCAGTGAATCCTTGGTCTCACTTCTAAAAGGTAGATCCAAGAGACGACTGAAAAATATTGTGTTTTAATTAAAACAAACAAACAGACAAACAAAACTGTAAAAACCCCACAACAAAAAACAAAAATAAAATGTACTTAATTTAAAAAGGGTAAAGAAAAATCACTCAAGTATTTTAAGTATGTATCCATTGTTCTCTGCATAACCTATCATATATTTCTCTTTATCATCCATCTCTTTTGCTTCTTTTTTTTTTCTTTTTCTTTTTTTTTTTTTTTTTAACTTTCTTTTTTTTCATGTATGTAAAATTTTGTAGCCTGGATAAATTTGAGTTGTGGGGTTTTAGGTAGCAACTGTCTAAGTGTTTATTGTTCACCACTGGCCAATGATGTCTATAGTAGGCTTTTAAAACAACACAGATATTTAAGGTCCTAATAAACTTACTAGTGTATAACTCATTATTTTTCCTTTCTCTTTTGGACTAAAAAGATCGCAATGCAAATAAACAAATACATATTTATATGAGGAGGGAAAGAAGAATAATTACATCTAAGGTTGATTTGGAATTTTCCATCAACGTACAGCTTGATGGGAAAATATGCAATCAAAAGCCTCAGCATTTCACGTAGTAAGATCTTTTTCCCAAACTAACACCTATTTTTTTCAGCTGAAYACAGTTTTCAATGATTAAACATTTCAGTTTGTCAGTGCATTGTGTTTTGATATTACTAACTTTTAGTTGTTCCTAGAACCCTATAGAAATTTTATGAGGCAAGCCTATAATTTTTTTTTTCACYTTGAAAAAAGTTTATTCAATACCTTCCATTATATCTTTAAAATTTTYCATCTAGCCCAATTGCTGGAAGGCTTGGTTACAGAGAAGTTATAAGAGAATAGGAAATACAGATYGCAAGATAGATTATTATGGACGTTTTAGTACGAGTTTCAGTATCTATGAAACAATAAATTTGGTCAGGCAAAATTAAATGGAATGTTTTGCTTTAGGAATTATATACTTTTCTATTCCTTAAAATTTAATGGATTTATGAACAACTTTTAATAAATATTTTGTTATTTTACTTCCTGTTTTCTTCCAATCCTTAGCAAATTTGAAGTTCTGACTTTTTTCATTTGACCTAATGTGTGCAAAATACAACAGATCATTTGCATAAAATGCTTAGATTATCAGTTCTCATTACCCTAGTATAAGAATACAAATTGCTAGGTTTCTGTGCCAGACTCTTAAAATGCATTCCTGGATAGGATCTCTCATACCAACTAACTGCCAACCCTGCATGCCTCTGTGGAAGCTGCTTTTAGATTAGTTGCTTATGATTATTCCAATCTTCCAAAGGAGATTGTGAAGGAGATAAATTGTGCCATGTATTTAATGTTCACATGGTAGATGAAAGAGCTAAGGAACTTATTACCACAGTCTGGAACAGCTTCAAGTGGTGGATCAAAATACTTTACTGCAATTCACTTCTAACTAGTTGAGAGACGTGAGGTGGTAACTACTGAGAAAAATCTTTTTGTTGTTGTTGTTAATATATTTAGGAAAACATAAAGCCATCCTCTGTGTATGATCTGGTCATTCCTCAGGTTTTGATGGATTTGAATTTTTTTGTTCCTTGATTTTTTATTTTCTTTTCTTCTTCTAAAGTATCTAAGTCATAAAAAACTACTTAATTTTCCTTGATATGCAGGAATAGATATAATTTTTTACGACTAATTGTTGTGGAGCAAGAGGAAGTTGTGCAATATTTTAATGTTACATGATTATTTTTTCCTTTCTATTTAAACATCATCTTCTGACTGAATCTTTAACTTTACCTGTGAGACTTTTCCTAAAGTGAATATTTTTTTCCTGTTTCCACCAGCAAAAGAGGAACAAACATTTGAGAGGAAAAGATTCGCTGCCAGTATATCTGTGGCAGAGATTTGTGTTTTTCTATTCATTTACCTACTAATCTTTGTTAAGATGTTGGTGTAGTGATGGATCAGTTTTTCCCACTCCAGTAGCCATTGCATGTGTGTCTTGGGTTACGTAAAATGTTTATTCTATTCCATCTGTTGAAACTGGCTGGGGAGGTGTTTTCTTTATCTCTTGTAACTCCAGGGGGAAGGGAGCAGGTGCCTTCTGGTAATGGGCCAGCTGTTAAAACCAGGTGGGGCAATGTTCCACCACCCATCCTCCCTCCATGGCGATATCTTCTGTTAATTGGCCATTAAGGTTCACCAATGACATGACACATTACATCATTCCATTGTGAGATGCTTCATCCAGTAGGAGGAGCCAAACCATTCCTACCTACATAAAAACTGAGATGTAGGAACACCAGGTATTCAGTATTTCCACTGGATTCCTGGAGGAAGACCCGATCCATCTCACCATTACTGGACCTTTCTCTACAGGACCATCTCTACTCCAACAGAACCATCTCTATTCCAACGGAACCACATCTGCCACTCCAGGAGKGCTCACATTAGAYTGTTTCCAACACCCTGACCAACAGGGTGTCAGGTTGTATTTCTGACTCTATCAAGGTTTCTAGGATTTTTGTTTGTTTGCTTGTTTTTTCGTCCTACTACATCTGTATTCTTAATGTTCCTAGTAAAGAACTGTTTTTCCTATTCCTAAATCTTTGCCTGAAAACCTCTAATTGCAAATKTATAACAATTTGGAAAGGCRGGGGTGGWTTACATTCTCCATGCCAAGGGGAACTCTAGCTTTCCCTGGCTCTTCCTAAACCAAGACAATGTGTTTGTCAATCATTCCTATTAAACATGCATTGTAGTACACAACTCAGCTGGCCCATYGACAGATTAAGCTTCAAATTCATGAAGTTCAATAAGTAAATCCATCTTTGGTAAAAGATTTGAATTGTTTGCATGAAAGAAACAYGGCATATCAAATATTTCCTTTATTGTTTGTAGTGAATATTTTGTGTATTATCAAAGACAAAATCCCACAACATAAAAAATTGCAAGGTCTAATGGACCCACACCAGAGACAGAGAGCTATGAACCCTCCACCTAYTGATGCTGGGACCTCTATCTGCTTTGAAAATAAACCTCTGTTATTAGCAAGGATTATCTGTATTAGTTGATTTGGACACCTAAAACATTAATTGAAATAACAATAAATTTTTTGCTTTGTGCTTATGGTGTGCTCCTTTTTGCCTACAACAAAGTTTGAGTAGACACTTTTACAAAAAATTCTGGTGAAGTAGACAGCCAGGTATGACGTCAAAAGGATTGAGTAATAAATATAAAACAGAAAAAAGGGTAAGGCTTAAACACTGACACAATATTTAGGAAGACTGACTTTTATATTATACCTTTAACAATCTCTCATCAGCAGAAGTAAATGATGGTTGAACATGTCATATTCTGAACCATTTTAAATCAAAGAACAAAATTTTTAAAAATCTTTCTGAAAGAACATTAKTTCATAAGGCATACAGCTTTTTCTTTTTGTGCATTTTCCTTAATTGTTTCATTTAGTTTAAAATGTGGATTTTCTATGATGATAATTCTTTGTGATTCAGAATTTAATGGTTTCCAATTTTTTCCAGAGAAAGAATATTTTCCCTATTGCGCATTCTGCTTTTKAAATTATCAAGATTATTTTTTTTAAGAAATAAAATATTTGTATTTCCCTATAAAACAGTTTATACTGTTTATCTAGATTTGCTCCTAGAACTCTATTTTCCTAGCAAGACTGYGCCATGCATCATTTAAATTAAGAGCTGCTTCTTTCCATATGTACARGATGGAGTATAGTGGAAAGAAAGGTAAACCTTCTTAGTGGAGGCTGTGCAAGGGTTAAAACACAAGAAAGAAAAAAAACATTACCTAAGGGCCCTCTTTTCTGAAAATTTGAACTTCTAAATAGTTTTAACAAAAGTTAGAAATTAAATAGGGTACTAAACTTGAGAAAGTTCAGGCCTGGGGSGTATCATTTCTTTATAATAATGGAAGTATTAAAGATTTGCTATTTCTGAAGTAGTCATTGAGAGTTTAAGTAGTAAATTTAATAATTTTGCATAATTATTAATATTTTGCTCTAAAACTAGTCATATTCATGCTGGCAAAGGCATTGTAGAGACTGGATAGCCCTCCAATAAATATTTTATCAAAGACTGACTTAATGTAAAATTGACTTTTTAAAACATATGGAATAAAAAAGTCCCGGAAATGATAGGATACACCCTTTATTACCTTCATCTCTGTATAATGGTTGTGTCCACATGAACGTGTTAGTGAGTAATAAAGAAAAAGGTATTTATCTTTGGTGCTTGTCCCTTTTGAGTTGCAGAGCTGAATAGCACAAGGAAAAAAAAAAGCAGCTGCAAACCTCCACTGGATTCTTCTTTATTTCGCAAATGTCCTTTGATAAAACTTACCTAAATAATCAAAGCTGCAAATGTTCATTCATTTTTCTAAATGTTTCCAGAGAGATATCCTTACATTTTATAGCAAATAGTTTAACTGTCATTCTTTTTAGCTTACTGTGGAAACTAACAACAAATGACATTTTCTTTGGTTTATGGAAAAGATCCCATTGTAAGGTTTGGATTCAGAGTTCTAATAACAAGAATTTAACTAAGTCTCCCAGAAATGTGTCACCTGTTCAGTTTCCATAAAAAAATCCCTATAGCTTCAAGGTCTTCAGAAGTAATGAGTCATTATATTACATAAAAGTATAGTTGCAGACAGAAAATTAAACAGTCTAAATCCAGGATGTGTTAATTTGTTTATCTCAGTAAAAAAGTCAGGAATTCCAAAGCTTCACTTCTGTTGCATAAAGTTAATGTTTGTATTTGCCCATATATATCTGCACATAGCATATTATTTGTGTTAACATATCCATTCCAGACATGAAAGTGARAGAGGTTCATTCTCTGTGATAGTCTGGATTCTTCAGCAATGAATCACAGGTCTTCTTCACCTTAGTTGGAGAGGTTAAGGTAGGACAAAGCAGCTGTACAGTACTGAACCATTTCTTTTAGTATGATCACATGTATTCTCTAGGAACAATGAGGAAAATATTTTTGCAGATATTAAGGGTAAAACAACCAGATGTTTGAAATAAATGTAACATCATGGTCAAAATCACAGTCTAAAATATGCATATATGCATTTGTAAGATATCCATGTTCTAAAGCATGTGCATATGGACATGCAAAGGCATGTATGCATGCATAAACCTCACTTCTAAACAAAAAAATATTTTTGAGCCTCTTGGTGAAATATTAGAGATGAACTGACTGTGATTAAASACTTTTGTGAAAAAAACAGATGTGTGACAAATAGAAATATTTCCTGTTTATTCAAAACCTCAAAGTGTTCAGCTAAATACCTACTGTCAGGTTTGTGCCATACTTAAAGAAATATTTRGAACAGCTGGAATAATACAGGACATCAGAACAATTATCAATGTCTAGGAAATATGATTTCTGTGGAAAGTCTGAATGAACTGGAACTGGTCATCCTAATGAATGCCATGAAAGAAGCCATATGACAGTATTTTAAATACCTAAAATTATGGAATAAGGATGAAAAGATTGCAAAAATAATAACGGTCCTTAAAATTTAATAGGGGAAAATTAGATTAGATTAGATAAAGCTAAAAAAACCCCATGAAACTTTATCAGAAACGTAGCAGATCATTAAATACACAGAGATGCTGTTAAGCCTCTGTTATGAGTGTTTTTAAATGAAACTGGACAATAATCTGAAGAATAATATAATTATTCCCTCTTTGGATCATGAATTTTAAGCTAAAGATTCTAATTGATGGTGAGATTTTTGGTTTTGCATACCTAACAGTAATAAACACTGCTGCATTCTAAGACACAAAAAAACCAGGAAAAGGAGTAAGTCTTTTTTTTTCTTATAGTCATTGTGACTAAATATATGTATGGAATACAATTTGAATTCTGTAGACTGGACAGAGAGACACAGTACCATGGGTCAAGTACTATAAATCATAGAACCACWGAATGGTTTGGGTTGGAAGGAACATTAAAGATCATCTACTTCCASCCCTCTGCCGTGGGCATGGGCAGGTTAATCAGAGCCCCATCCAGCCTGGCCTTGAACACCTCCAGGGATGGAGCAGCCACAGCTTCTCTGGACAACCTGTTTCAGTGTCTCACCACTCTCACAATAAAGAATTTTTTTCCTAATACTTAATCTAAACCTACTATCTTTCAGTTTGATTTCATTCCCCTTTGCTCTTTCACTACACGCTCTTTTAAAAAGTCCCTCTCCATCTATGTTGCAGGYTCCTTTTAGGTCCTGAAAGGCCACAGTTAGGTCATGCCTAAGCTGTCTTTTTTTCAGGCTGAACAAACCAAATTCTCTTAGTCTTTCCTAGTAGGAAATAAAAAAGTGTACATGTTACATTATTATCTCTACTGCAGGAGGAGAAATTTCACATCTTTCTCTTGGGAGCAGAATTTTAAGCCTCAACTCAGGACATTGTTGACTCTTTGAGTCACTTCCAAAAGCATGAGAAAATTAATTGGGAAGTGGTTTTTTTTCCATTTAACATTGTATTTTCATAGAATTGTTAAACATTTTGTTCAGTGGAAGCTGTGAAGATTTAATAAGATTCAAATACTGACAAATAAGAAGTTGGAGCTAGAACCTGTGCTGTTTACAAACATGTACGTGTGCACAGAAACATTTGTACTATAATTACCATCTCTTCTGTATTTAACACACATCTGTTCAGAAGTTCTGTCTTTTTGTACATGATGACATTGCCTTTCTACTTCTACTCAGAGGAGCACTCACTAATTTCTTGTCAGATCAGGCATCATGTTATTTTGTGATTCATAAAGAATTAATTGAAATAATCTATTATAGAAATGGAATATCAAGGGTAAATAAGAAAATATTAAAATCCACTTTAAAAAGCAACTGAAATTTCTTTCTTTGAGAACTTTTTTGAGTACTGGGACTCAAGTTCTAGTATGTAAGTTCTTTTTTTACTTCAGTCATAGTCATTCCCTGACTGTTTTGAAAACATTTTAGAAACCACAACTGTCAAGTTCAAATGGTTCCATATCGATTTTTGTGACACTGAGTTCATAAAGTTTGTGATATTTGACTATAATCATTAGATACTTGTGCCGTCATATTAAGTTTTCCTGGAAAATTACATTTATGTAAGTGGTTTGGTTTCTGTTGCATATAAATATGAAGGAGTGGTTCATCATCATTAAGAATGCTTGGACTTTGTCTCATTAACATATTCTTCTCCTTTTAAAGAAAATGCATATGAAAGTGATGGATGCTACAGGTTATGTATTCAGCTTAGAATAAATGTTGTGATAATCAACATTATCTTGTCCAGAAAAGAAAACCCTTGTAAAGAGCATATTTATTGGAATGGAAATATAAAGCTTTGATGTAAGTTTCTTTAGAAAGTGAAAAAGAAGCTGAACCAGACACGGTGGTTTGTACAGACTGTGTGTTTCCAAATTTTTTTGACATGCTGTCCAGAAGAATCAACYAGACTACCAAGGGGTTTGAAAGGAGACTTCCTAAGTGATTTTAAAAAGTAATACAGTTTCTTAATTCATCAACTGTTATTAAATTAGTGTGTTCCCTTAACTGTCACCTCGGGTTTCATCCAAACACAACTCTACAGTTATGTCTAACCACAGGGCATGTATTCACAAAACCATTTAAAATGTATCTTTTTTTTTTACAGATGTTCTCTGTATATCATTYCACACTACAATTTCTTCGTAATGATTGCAGAACAGCAATGCTATAAAGAAAATAAAGTTTAATAGCATGTCACATCTTCAGCTTAGAAATCGTATAATGTAACAAGCAGATGGATGTCTTTCTCCTTCAAAGCAAGTGCTGTTGTAAAAACTTTCCCTCTCAATGAAAATGAGTTAAAGAAATTGTTTGTGTATAAAATGTGTAAAATATGCACAAGTATCCATGTGTACATCTATATGCTTCCACCCACTGGTTTGTCTCTCATGCCTTTTTAAAAAAATACAACGTAATGCAGTTCCCATCTCTGTTCTTCAGGTCACATCTGAAAATAATTTTTCCATTATGCCTCAAAAAGATTTTAAAGGTTTTATTTCTGTTTTCTAGTGAATGAACAACCCATTTTGGGGCGATTTAAGCATTTCAAAAGAAGTTGATCCACACACAGGCAAACAAGGTTCTTTCTCTCCCTGTTTGTTTTCCACACTCAATAAGCCACTTCACCTGCTCACTGTCAAAAGCAGATTGATCTTCACTAGCGCTCACACATTCATTCACACACCTACACTCACTCCACTTTCTGAGACCACAGACACCAATCTTTATAGATCAGGAATCATCTTTAAAACAATTAGTCATTCAGTAAAAAAAAAATAGGCTTTCAGAGGATAGAGAAGCTCAGGTTTGTGACCACCACACGTCCATACCTAAGTCTATGGGACCTTATGAAATGCATCCTCTGAGATGCAAGGTGCTGCCTCTTGGGTCAGGACAACCCTCGGTGTCAAAACAAACTTGGGGTTGAAGGGGCTGGGAGTAGGCCTTCTGAGAAGGTCTTGGAGATGCTGGTGAATGGGAATTGGACAGAAGGAGACRAGAACCATAGCCAGCAGGTCAGTAGAGGTGGTTCTCCTCCTCTGCTCTGCTCTTCTGAGACATCACCTGTACTGCATCCAGCTCTGGGTTCTTAAGCTCAGGAAAGAGGTAGACCTGTTGGAGTGGGTCCAGAGGAGACCAACAGAAATGATCAGAGGCCTAGAGCATCACTCCTATGAGAAAAGTCTGAGATAGTTTGGGTTGATCATCAGCCTGCAGAAGACCTCATTGTGAGCTTGCAGTACATAAAGGGAGCTTGTAAGAAACAYGGGGACTAACCTCTTACATGGATCTGCTGAGATAGGACAAGAGGTAATGAGTTTCAATTAAAAGAGTGTAGACTTGGACTAGATATAAGGAAGAAATTTTTTTACAATGAGGGTGGTGAAACACGAAAAGAGTGTCCCATCCCAGGAAAGATTCACTCAGGTTAGATGGGGCTCTGAGGAACATAATCCAGTCTAAGATGTCTCTGCTTATTACAGGAAGGTTGGACCAGATGTTCTTCGAGGTCCCTTCTACCTTAAACTATTCGATGGATCTATGATCTCAAGAGCTTGACTTAATCTTTTATATTTACTTTAAATTTATTTGTAGAAGAACAAGAACAGACCCATTCTCAGGACATACTTACTTTTGGGACTGAGTTTCAGGTTCTTTTTATTTATGGTTCTGTAAATCTGGCATTTCTCTTTGTCCTTTAAGCTATATAAGCCATCACRCCGTGGCTCATTCATTAGTGGATTGATATATAAGAATTATTTGTTGAAAATTGGATCTATCAATTTTTTTCTGCATCCAGATATTCRTATTTATCTTATTTAAACCCAGTACAATTCACAATGTTTCAGGTTTAAAATTCTCTTCATTATTCTGAGGAGAAAGGCAGGACTGCAGTCTTCATTTTACAATTGTCAAAAGAAAGACAGGTAAAATGGTATTCATCGCAGGGTCTTTTTTTTTTTGTGGCTGAGGGAAAGACACATTGTCTCTTCACAATGTAGATATTTAAAGTAAATCAGATGAATCTGCTCTAAAAAAAAGTTTTTCTCTCATGATGATAATGGGTGACCAGGTGATGTAGACACCTTTATCATARCTCCCTAAAACTGTGTGAGACGGAATCCTCGCAGAGAGCTGTCAGGATTTTTCTAAGTTCACAGGAAAAATCTTGCAAAGGCAATTCAGTTCAGGTCCCATGGGTCTCATTTGTAGAAATTCTTTCTTACCTAAAAGAATTGTACTGATAGCCTATAGATATAACATTTATGGAGTTTGGAGGGGAATTACTGGAGGTACATTGCTGGGATGTAAAAAAACTTTCCATGATTTTATGGTCATTTTGATTTAATTCTTTCCCTCCTGTAATTATTTTCATACTTTTGATTAGTCATTAAGCCATTGGTTTCCTGATTAATTGATGAAATTAATTTCCATAGTGATTATCTGTAATTTTTACTAGTTGCTCAAACAATTTTCATTTACTGTTTTTAAACTATACATRTAAAACTCTGAATGTGAATATCTGTGTTAAGTCTGCATTTGCCTCTCATCCTTTCAGTTCAAATAGAGGAAAATAAGTTGTTCATCAAAATGCAAGTGTTACTTTGGCTTAATTCTGTTGAGAATTTCATCAAATTATTTTTAAGTATGTACACAGAGTAAAAAATAATTCTAAACAAATATTTAACACCCAATTTGCATAACTGCCCAATGGCCTGGCAAACAAAGAATTAGGACTATGATTTTATGAGATACCTCTTCAAATACAAAGCATTTTGGAAGACTGACTTTTCATATTACTGGGTGTTTATTTTTCTTTATAGTACTTCACGTGCTGAACCAAGACTTAAAATATTGAATATAATATATTACAACTTTTGAAAAATGAATTCAGGCAAAATACCTGTTGAGAATACACTATAGGATATATTGCTTCAGCATTATAATCTGAATTATTAAACAGTTAAAGCTGGCTTGATGTATAAAGCTCAACTATACTACAGAGGTTGTCCTAAGTCTTGAGACTTTTAAAGGTAATGACACCCAATACCTTATATTAAAATTTTAGGTGTCTTAATATATTCATACAAAGCTGACTGAATCGTTGAGGAGAAGGAATATATATATTCCTATACGCACACACACACACACATATATATGTATATATAAAAATATACATATGTCTAAGCTTTCATAGATATATATTATAGCTATCTCCAAATTTATCTTCTGTCTCTTCATATGCTACATCACTGCATTTCTTGTAGCTGTATGATTGGTAACATTTGATTTGAGTTTAAACATTATGAAAAATGGAAAATAGAAATCAGCTATTTCTATTGAGAAGAAAAAAAAAATGATAAGGAAAAAGACCTGTGGCACAGAAACAGGATAAATAATAGCAATGCTATTAATAAGCTCTGGAGCCCAGGGCCATATATTTAAGTGGATTTGCCATACCAGGAGAGCAAAAATAGCAAATTATTAAAACATATATATTTATTAGAAATGGTGTACTGTTTTCTCCTTTTCACATATTATAATGCAAACTACTTTTGCAGTGAATTTGTAATCTATCACATTGTCCTGGGTTGTAGTATAAAATATGCAAAAGTATTCTATCACCATCTKCACAAACTGTTGAATCCAACTGTTGAAGCAGTGTCTCCCAGACCCCTCCCCCYGGACTATCTTCTGTTAATGGCCCATCAGATGCCTTGCTGTATGACTCATAGATAACTGCCTCCGGGAACAATCACCCGCTAATGGGCCATCAAGACTCTTCTGCTTGACTCATTATCCCATTGTGAGATGCTGCGCCTAGGGGGAGGAGCCAGGCATTCTCACCTGGATATAATCTGGGATTTGGGCAGCCCTTASCCACTGGATTCCCAGAGGACCRGAGCTACCAGACCTTTCTACAGGATCACTGCTTCAGGAAGACCACCTCATCTGGACTGCTTCCATCACCCGGATCAGGTTGTATTCTGACTCTGTCAGTGGYCTTTTGTATTATTGGATTTATTTTTATTCTATCCTTTTTTCCATTTTCTTCTTATTAAATTATATTTTCTGACTTGGAGCCTCTCACCTGGTTTTGTTTTCAAACCACGACACACATTTTCTTAACAGGCAAATCATGCATTTATACTTAAAATTTTGTAATTGTTTTGACTAATTCAGGCAACATTAAGAAACAAAACCACACACAGCAATAAGGCAAGGTCACACAGAGGGAAAAAAAGCGTATAATGGATCTGTTTCCCTCTCCTTGTGCAGGAGTATATTTCTCACTTTTTAGAACAGCTCCCCAGCAAAGGATGGGTGAGGAAAAGTGAACCAGACAAAACTGAAAGGAAAACTACAGCAAATGAATGTGCATTCTCCTAAAGCCATGACTGATCCATGGGCAAATCATCACACAGTATTTGACACATAAAGCTTTATACATTTCTAATAAATTATCTTTAATTCTGCTCAAAGTGAAAACACAGATCAAAAACTAGGGTTTGTGAGCCAATAATTGCAAAGTTACTAATGCTTTGGTGACTGAAGGTGGGTGGCACTGCACAGTACATGGATGTTCACATTGCATGTCAGAGCATTGTCTGACATTGTCTTCACTGGGCAAGGCATGTGTAACTTTGAAAACCAGTTTGAGATGCTTTGCAATACTATTCAATGTTATTTTATCTATATGCACTCAGCCTTAAAATCTTTCATTGTTTTTGCTTTTCTCATATCTATCAAAATTCCCAAATCTTTCCTCCAGGCTTCACCAGATGTAAAACTTATAGAATCAAAATATTTTTTTTATATAAAAGAAAATGTAATATGGTGTGTTTYTTCATGTTTTTATCTATATCAGATGACTTGAAAGTCAGAATAAGGGACAACAGACACCAAAAATAATARGCATATAGAATATTTGTAAAAAAACTTCTTTATACAAGCACTAGGTGTATCTATTACTGTCAATATAAACTTTGACCAAAAAACTCCTGTCTTTAATTTTTTTTTTTGATTCTGTACAATTTTATCAGTTGACAAAGAAAATTTTTATTTTTTATCTGGAGGAATTTCAAAATGGGTTCAATTCTGAGTATTTTGCAACATAGTGACAGTGGAGATGATTTCAGGCTTTGAAAGAAAACGTGTCATACTCCATTCAATGGACACACACTCCCACTATATACACACAAATACCACAATCAGAGTGGTATTTCTCGTAAATTCACTTGGGGTTGATGCTACTAACAAGGGAAATATTGCAATTATTCTCTACCATAACATGTATGTTGAATATTCAGAAGCAGCATGTATGTTTTCTTCTTCAATTTGCTGTAATTTAAAGATTGTAGAAATATGGAAAATTCTTAATGGTTTTATGGCCACAGAGTATTCTAAAAATTAATTTTAGGAGAGTGTTCCTCCTTCATCTGTTTCACTTCTATTCGTACACCATTTTTTTTTTTTTTTTTTTTTTTTTTTTTTTTTTTGGTTGGTTTTTTAATAATCAATGAAAATTGATGCAGCATTAGACTAGAGTGACATTAATTTAAGTGTCTAAAGGTAGTTGTCTTAGCATCCGTCAAGGTCAGTGAAGAGCTAGGTAAGAAAGCCCTCGGAGCCAAGAGACTAGTCTGTTGATCAAATGTAGGTGCTTATATTAACATGCTACGTCCCTCTAGYCTCTCTTGCCTGAATTGTCTGATTATCCCCTGACCGTAAAGTAGCCTTTGACAGCTCTYAAGGCTGCACATCTTCACTGTTACAGACTTCCTCTTTCCCTGGTACAAGGCATTTCAACTTCTCTTCTGCCCACAGAACAAGCTCAACAGCAAGTGTGGAAATTATGTTATGATTTTTTCATGATAAAGCTCACAAAATTTACATTGTTCTTTAGGAAAGATGAGGAATAATTGCAGAAAACCTAAAGAAATGATCCAGAAAAAGAGGATTGCTTGGGCTTGTTTAGATTGAAGATCAGTATGTCCYCCAGGCTGATGTGGAGAAAGCAGGAAAGAATCGAGGTGAAGCAAGAATGACCAGTTCAGCTTTAAATTATTACTCTGGCCAGTGGCTTRAATAGCTTGAATTTAAGTTTAGTATTACGTCTTTTGAATCGCCTGAATTTTTTTGGATGGGTTGAGTTTTAGTTTCTTCTTTGATTATATTTACCTGTATTAATGACAATATGTTCTTCCAAAAACACTCTATTTTCATTACCTTTAACAACTTACAAAATGAATATAAATGACAAATTGCATCTGCTGCTTTCTCCCTGTCTGTATGTTTCATCCTTCCTATAYTCATAACCTCTGTTACTAGGATATTTTATTCAATATTGCTCCCAATGCAGCCAGAACAAATAGCTTTCCACAGAATATGGGAATTTAAGCTAGGATCTCACCTGATTGTATTGATTTATTCTGGTTCATCACGTGCTTTACGTTTTGCAGTTGTTTTGCCTGTACAGACACAATCTGTCTCTTGAATTATATAATTTAGAAACAGTTGTTCCATTATTTCAGAGACATTAGTGTTGCTAGATAGGTTTTGTCATCTTATTTAAATCATTTTATATAAGCATTTGCTGTCAAATGCATGCTTGAGATTTTCTAAAGGATTCTAGCCTACAGAACAACTGTCAGCATCAACAAAGTTATCTGCGGTAAAAACATAGATGTCCATATTAAAAGTAAATGCCTTTGCTATTCTGTGGAATATGCAAAAAAAAAAAAAAAATTACCCATGTCCCACCATATTAACTGATGAAAAGTGATACATTTTTCTCCCCAGGATTCACTGGAATACTGGTTCTGGTTTAGAAATAAAAACTGTATTTTAGTTATGGAAAGAACCTATTCATTACAGTTTTACATATGCAGACACAGTAATGACATTTACAATAGTTTTGCTATAGACATTCGGAATTACGATGGACATTGCACCACAATACAGTTAACTTACAAGTCTAAATTTTGCATACATATGTTTAATATAACATTGAATTAGCATGTATTTCATGACGTATATAAATTAATGTTTTAAATGTGTAAGTTTTGTTAGCAGCTGTATTTAAAGCTCTGGAATCCTCAGCAAAATTACTAGCAAAAGCTTCCTTTTTGACCTGTGTCAATGTTAAAATTGAAAACAGAATCGAGCAAAAGGTATCTAAATGAGAAAGTTTTCTGATTTTCTTAATATTGGCTAAAATTACATAGCACATATTTCAGAAAAAGGCATCTAAATTTAAATTAAATTTCTGAATCTGCACAATAACCTGAATATGCATTCAAATGTTTAAACAAAGGTAAAATATATATAGATTATTGTAGTTAATGATGGCCATTATGAGCATTTAATTTTCACATCAATATTGTATCTTTTTGTTGTATGCAACATATAACAAAATTCCCTCACAGGAATCTCAYTGTAATAATTTCCAGGCTTTCATGTTGTATCTTTCACTAGTGAGCTTGAAGAAAATGCACAGCACATTATATCAAATATCTCTTTAGTGGTAGGCATGACTACACCATTTTTATTTTATAGCTACATGATGTGATTTGCCTAAGGGGCCTCAAAAAGCCAGAGGCCATTCTGCTTTAACAATCACTGGATGATTGAATAAAATAGAAAAAAAAAGACTAATTATGGATTGAAGTTGTGTATTTGAAATTGAATTAATGTATTCAGAAAATGTCTGCTCTGGACTCAGTTTTAAAAGATTAAAAGGCCAAACCATGACAAGGTTGAGTACTTTGAAGGCTGATTTAAATGGTAAGGCTTAATCATTTTGTGGGTATGGAGGCATAATTCAAAATGGATTAACAGTTTAGAGTTTTAGTCTACATAAACTTTACTGGATATTTTTCAAAGTCAATGAAGAGTGATGAGCCCTCTAGCAAATTCTTTAACAGTGCAATGAGTTGCGCCTAAATATTATGCCTGTCTTTTGAAGGCCTATATCTGGGAAAATAATGAAGTTTCCTTTTTTTGACCCACCACTCAGCTTTATCCAACTCCTGAGCATACACTATGGCAATTATGTGTGTTTGTACAGCACACATAAACTATTGGATGTAAAAAGGAGCACGGGTGCCTCTGTGCTCAGAGTTATCCATTCAAGGGGATTGAGGACTCTGTGTTAGAAACCAAATTCTCCCTCACAGTGCAACAGGAGAGGTACTTTTCTCAAGATCTTGTAGTGATTGGACAAGGGCAAATGGATTCAAGCCGAAAATATATTTAGGTTAGATATTAGGAAAGGATCTTTACTGCGAGGACGGTGAGGCCTCGGAGAAGTGATATCCCTTCCCTGGGGTATTCAAGGCCACATTGGTTGGAGCTCTGAGCATCCTGGTTTCATGAAAGGTGACCCTGCCCATGACAGCAGAGGYTGGAACTGGATGAACTTTAAGGCCTTTTCACTACAAGCCATCCTATATTTCTGTGAGAGTGTTACTACTGTTTCTTTTACCTAACTGACAGCCTCCTGTTTAGCGCTTAAGTGACTGTCATGAGGATGAGAAATGCACACTTGCAATCCTTCATGCGTGCAGGGAAACTGAAGTGCAGATTTTCGTTGTACAAAAAGATACTTCAGCCTGTCAGGTTTGTTTAAAGGCATTTCACAATCTTTCATCAAAAGGATTGTAGAAGCATACAGGAGGCTCAACTGCACTTTGTGTGTTGTATTATTTCTTAAACTAGGATTTTCAGGAACAATTGGGCAGATGCTATGATGTTCAGCATTTCTAACTTGGAAATGTTTAGTAATACTGTCTGTAAAGTCTTCTTTAGTATAAACTCCTTTCACTTCAGTGACAGATGAGTAGGCATTAAAATTTTAGATTTAGGTACCTACTTCCTGTTTAATTTAAGTGCTTTGGTATTTTGTCTTCTTTCTGTTATTTCAAAATACATGTATAAGACACAGAAATTGCCCAAAATCAGTAGTGAAGTTCTCTTCAAAACTCTACGGACCTTTGGTTGAACCTGATCTGAGCTGTTACACAAGACTCTTAAACATCAAGTCCTAAATGATTTCTTTTGGCAATTTAGTAGTGCTTTTAGTAACTATACCACAATAAAAATATTTGCAGTCAGATTGTTGWTATAGTCTTACCTTTGCTACTGATAAACTCTTTAAAAATGGTACAAATTGCTAAGATTTGTCAATGTTAGAAAAATTGACATAAAAAAATCAGATAAACCTGCAAAGTGCAGAAATCCAATTTTGACATAAGTACTTTAAAATAACATCCAGCACATTCTTTCTGTGCATATTCTTATTGAATGCTTATTCATTCTGCACATTCTTTCTTACTGCACATACTCTAGATGAGCATCTCTTTTTCTGATCCATGAGAAATAGGGAAGATTCAATTCTTTCTTCTTTGTAACCACTGCTCAGCTACTGCCCAGAGCTGCTTTAACTTCTTTGCATGAGAGRCTGGTAGGGCTGTGCTGTGCTGCCCCGGGGCTTCCTGGGGATCAGAAGACATTTCTGCATCAGCCTGGCTCCTCACATTTTGACCTCCTGCAGCCATCTCCTAGACCGCAGAACCAGATGGGTTTCCTGCAAGCAAGGGCTTGCTTGCCTGAGGAAAATGAAGATGGAAAAACATGGTCATTTGAGCCTGATCCAAAGCCTGCTGAATTCAAGTTATGTCCGTGTTTTTGGTGTTGGCTGGGCTGTTAAGATTCGATCTTGATCTGCCCAGTGTCAATGAAAGCTGTCTCTGCTTAGAAAGACAGGTATTGCTTTGTACTGCCAACTCTACATGTTCAGAAACTTACTTCTGGTAGCCACAACAGAGACAAAAAATAAAGATAAAAAAGTAAATTATGTAAAATACAAATTATGCAATTATTGCCAACATGAGCATAAAAATTTCCTGTTCTGCATTAAAAAAAAAAAATTAGTAGCAATAATAAAAATATTGACTACAAGAAGTRAAAATAAGAAATACTTTTATATGTAAATGCAACAGAAAGACTGAAGCATTTAGCATAAAAGAATTTCACACATAACTATGAAAATTGTTTCTGCTTAAAGTTAGGCATAAATCTTTCTTGGTTTCTTCTATACTAACAGCTTCTTGAATAGTCTGTGATACAGTCAACAAAATAAATCAGATTTTGAACACATTAGAGTTAACCAGATCTATTCCTTACCCTAGAAATGTTTAATTTGTGTTGACAGTCATGCCCTGAGTGGTTATAGCTGGAAAAATAAGGCAAACTACAGTCTGATCTTGATGCATATCTGCTTCCAGTTTTCAAGATGAGTGCATTTAGCTCAAAAAACTCTTATTTGTTTCGTTGAATTTAAAAGTTGAAATTTGTTGTTGAACAAGCTTTAATGAGAAGTCATTAATAGAGGTGATTAAGTTAAACTCATACAAACATGTCCAACCCTTGTGGTGACTTTACCTAGCTTATTTTACTACAGAAAATTCATATTTGTTTTTAACAAAATATACAATGATATGATGGAAAAGTGGCAATCGTTGTGTACCCACAGAGACCCTGAAWATTCACATAAGATGATGTAGATTTAATATAACTACCTACAGGCAGAAAAAAAAATGGCACTTTGGACCAAGACCATGATGCTGACATTGTTTAACGAAAAATAATTAATTATACCTTTGGTGCAGTTACTGCACTTCCCAATTTCAGGAAGAGCAGAGAGCATCAAAGAGGAACTTCTATGGACTGACTGCAAGCTCCATTCCCCATCCCCCYGCAACACACAAGATGTGTCTTTATTGTGACCTATGAGCTATTTCATCTTATTTTCTCTGCCTGTCCTGTTGAGGAGGGGGAGTAAGAGAACAGCTGAGTGGGTGTGAGGGGCTGGGGGACCACAGCTTAAAACTACAAAAACTCGAAGACAGAATTACGAGTTACACAAGTCCTAGATTCAAGCTTGTACTTGAATGTATCTCTGCATAAATTCTGCATGTATGACAGCTGAGTGAAGAATCTTGTTTTCCATGRGTATCTGTAGAGCACTTTCAATTTCAAAATGGGCAAAAATAAAATCACACAGTGGTGTTATAGGAATATATATGAGATTAAAATCTGCCTCTCTGAAGTGTCTGGTCTGAATGGGCAGGTTTAAAACAGAGGAACTACTGGCTTTAGCAAATTCAGCAGCTGAATTCAATTTTATTCCATTCCATGATGATTCACCACTCCAGATTATATTACTGCAGGAAAAAACAAAAAAAAAAGCTAACCAGAAAATAAACCACTATACCAACACCAAAAAACTCCACTAGTGTTAGATCATTAGTGTGGGKTTTTTTTAAACTGTTACAACTTTGAAACAATATCGGATTTATGAGTTCCTATTTCCTAAAAGAAAAGAAACAAAAATAACAAAAAACCTTCTTTCATTAATTATCTACATGTACATTTAAAATACCAGAAAACAGAACAGCCAGGCAGAGTGGTATTTTCTATAATTTGGTAACAAGTAGGTTACACAGACCTGATAAGAAACTCTTGGCCATTAGATAATAATGCTTTCGGGTTATTAGTTAGGTCTAAAAACGCCTGATGTGGAAATTTCTTATTCTTTCATATATTTTACCATGGAGTAGAAGATATACCTTGTTTTCAGTGCCCAAGCCCCTTAAAAGKGCTTGAGGACTGTTACAGACCTAAAGCAGTCCATGAAGCCAGGCTGCTGAACTAAGCAGAAATAATTTGCTAGAAGATAGTGCTGAGAAAAGCTGCAAGCCTTATGCTTCATTTCTTAAGGAGAGGCACTTTATTCTGGCCTGGAAAAAAGCTCTGTCCATTTGGGGTTCATGATCCATCTCCTGACTTTACGGGCCTTTATAATACACAGAGTACTTTCTCAGAAGTTGTTATAAATTTGGTCTTCTTGTCCTTTCTAGTTTAATGGTTGAAGTGCATATTTTTATGCATATTTTGTTGAAATCCATCTTTTTCCTGAAGGTATTTAACCTGTATAATCTATGAAGTTATAGATAGGATATTTTCTCTCGTTGTTGTCACTATAGTATAGTTTAGATAACATTCTCATTATTATTGACAATAGCTTGAATGCAAAGTATTGAGATGTGTGTCTTTCATCTCTGAAGTCAAAACCAGGCTTCTGTTTCTATTTGTAGTCTGATATTCTCACCCTAAAGTATGTATCCACTTTATTTTCTCCAGGAATGCATAGAAGGAAGAGTGGCTTGTTAATGTGACTGAGTTAAACAGTAAGTAATTGTAAACTGATTATGGCAYGTATTCTTGAGCATTATATTTTGCAATGTTAAATATTTTTGACGTGATTTATGTCAAGTTCAATGGATCTGGTAATGACTAACTGAGGATAGTGAGATTGGGACATAAATGCATAAATGCTTTTTAGAATGCTTTTCAATTTGCAGAATGAGGGCCCTGCAGTACATAAAGACAGCTGGCATGATGCCCATGCACTGGAATGATAAGGGTAAAAGTGCTAATAATTACCATAGTAAGATGCTAATTCACCAAGATACCTTGCAATGCATATCACTTACACTTTACCTGTATACCATGCTGATTTGATGTTGCTACTAAAAAAGAAAGAAATCTTTTTTTWWAAAAAAACCCTTCTGTTTTATGAGATACTTGCCTGGAAATATTATTAAAAGAAACATGTCTCATACACTGAAAGATTATTGATTAAAGAAGACTTGTATTTAAAAGTGAGACAACATACTTGTCTAATTAGACATAGTCCAGAACAATATCATATTATCAAAATAATTCCTTTTGGTTAAGTGGGTTTTTTTTTTGTTTGTTGGTTTGATTTGGCTGTTGTTTACTTGTTGTTTGTTTTTTACTTCATTATATTTTTTTTACCAGAAAATATCACTACTTACAGGCTAACTACTTTTCCTAGTTAAGTGCATGAAGTAAAAAACTTGAGTGAAAAACGAAAGGGTATCTGAAGCTTATACAGGCATGTACAGAGATCCAGAAATAACACTTGATGTACTATGTAAGAATATAAACCAAATGTTTGATGCCATTTGACTTCTAAGCCAGGCAGGACTAAGTCTATTCAATATTTAGTAGGGTGACCTTAGAATGGTGCTTATGGAAAGTTTAATCTACCCAAATTTTAGAAAACTGAAAGTTGAATATGTTCCTCTAGGATGATTGCCAAAGGCTTCTTTGCAAACGATGAAAAAAGAAAAGGCATATTTGGTTGGTGGATTTTCTACTCATGAAAAAAAGKTGTCTAATATTACCAGAATGATTGAACTTTGTTTTCTTACATTAATGTGATGAAAGCCAGAGAGGACTTGACTATCGCCTAACGAGAGAAGCTAATAACAAATTTTAATATTTTAATATTTTAATAAAAAAGAAAAGAATCCTATATTAAGGGTTTTTYTCCTCAATATTTTTTTTCATTTAAAGGAGACAACAATTATTTCCACAATTCTGTTTGACTAATAATTTTTTCAAGGTTTCTCTGTCATATGTGCTCAAAATGCAGATGTGTTGTTATAACATCCTGTCAAAGACAGTTGTCYTTTATCTTTAATGTGTTTGGAGTGATCATAGAATCAGAGAACATGCTGAGTTGAAGAGGACCCATCAGGGTCACTGAGTCCAAATACTGGCCCTGYGTASGACACCCCAAAATAATGACACCTTGTGCCTGACAGTATTATCCAAATGCTTCTTGAACTCTGTCAGGCTTTGTGCTGTGATGTCTTCCCTCTGGAGCCTGTCCTACTGCTCAATTACAGTCTGGGTGAAAAACTTTCACGAGATTCATTTTCATACTCTTAAAGATTATCTTCGGGATGAAAGATGATATAGCAAAGGTCATTGCAGATATGTACTTTTCACTAAAGAAAATATCTATACAATTATGATTAGCACAAATTTGAAACACAATATATTGTATATTCTATCTTATATTAGATGTGACTGCCTGCATTTAGCTGACATTTGATTAAATAATTCAATGCAAACTTAAGCCTCAAACTTCAGCAAAACTGGGCTCATCTAAAATGCTATTTTCTAATATCTTACAGTCAAAAAAGCCTTTGCCTTTTAAACGTCTGTAATGTGCTTTTACTGAAAAATATTTTTTTATAATTGCAACTTCACCTGATTCCTCATGTAGTTCTATTCCGAAAAACAAGATACGACCCGATCATGGTTACTCCCATGGAGAACTGCACTTGCCAGCACGCCTTTGAAGTGCAAATGTAAAGTTTTCTATCCAGATGACAAAGTTAAGAGCAGCTTCTATTGATAAGCAGCATGTACACTTGCAGCACTTAGGCACAAGCACTTAGCACAAAGGTATTTAATTTCTCACAAGAATGTTTACTGAAAAGTAAGCAATATATGTATAAAAATACAGGTATGATATGGAGCATATTATCAAACATTAAATCTTAGAGGGCATGTATATACTTTTAGCTTTTGTCTTGAATATTTTCCCAAATAAGAACTTATTTATTCACTTATTTATTCATTTACGGGGCATTGATTCTTTTTTCTGCAGTAGTTTCATTTAGAAAGGAAGGCTACTTGTGTAAGCCTTTAGACTACTTTCAGAATTTCAGGAAAAAAAYACTCCTCCTGTTCTTAAAAGAGAGCCATGGAATCTTTGTCCTCATTCTTCACATTGACACAGATGTCAGTTTGTAGCCACTTCTATTTAATTTTAACAAATTGTGCTTCTTATTTGGGGGAGGGGAGTATTGGAAGAAACCASAAGCTGAATCACCACCATTAAAAAAAAAAATCTAGCACACAATAGAAATCAGTTATAAAAGACCTCACTAAGGGAAAAAAAAGATTTTTTTCATGAAGGAAAGATAATGCAAAGCTTTAATCTTTGTAAAGGCTTTCTATGGATATGAAAGTGTTACATTTTTGTGTTAGTTTTTGTACTGAGACTGGCAGGTGGCTGGAAAAGGACTCAGGAGAGGTTAACACCTGTCTTTTCATAGCTTGAAAAATTCAAGTTTCATCTTTAACKCATTTGAAATCTCAGAATGCTGAAAGCATTAGAATTTTCCCAGTCATTTGCCTCATAACAGCATTATGATGGATTTATATGAACTATGGTCCCTAGCTGAGACCCAATTCTAATGAGTTTTATACATACACATACGTATGGTTTTTTTCCATTGAAAGTTCTCAATTCAAGTTAATTATTGACGTAAATGATATAAAGCAGAACATAATTATCAGTTCATATGGTAAAACTTCCTTTGTATCTGTCATGGTTTCTTCATATATATATATATATATATTTTTTTTTATTTTTTTTTGGTCTCGTGAAGTATAAATGAAAGCTCCAGGTAAAAGTCCAGGCAAGGGTCAAGGGTCAAGCAACTTTTTCATATTGCTGTTAAGACACCCCAGATCTTTAGAATGGTTTGGGTAGGAAGGGACAATTAAAGATTATCTAGTTCAACCGTATTCCCCCAATCATTTTTGCTGGATCAGGTTGCTCAATCCAATATGACTGCAAACATTTCCAGTGATGGAGGATGTACAATTTCTTTGGACAACTTGTTCCAACATCTCATCACATTCCTTGTAAAGAATTTCTTCYTTACATCCAACTAAAACCTACCCTCCTAAAGTTTAAAAGCATTGGCCCTTCTRCAGGCCTTTCTAGAAAATCTCTCTCTGTGTTTTTTCGCAAGCCCCCTTTGAGGGGGGGCAGCAATCAGATCTCTTCTCTGTGCTRAACTGCCCCAACCCTCTCAGTTTTTCTGCATAAGAGAAGCGTTCAAGACCTTTGATCACTGTGGTGGCCTTTCTCTGGGCCCACTTAAATCTACTGGCTGGTTACACTGTGTTTGCTGTATCTCAGGATGGCTGCCTGGGCACATATCTGGCCCACACTGAACCTGTCACATTCCTTTCTGCAGTGCTGCTCTCCAGATATTCCTCTCCTGATTTGTACTTGTGCCTGACATGAGTCCATCCTTGGTGAAGTTGGATGGCATTTCCATTTGTTAAATTACTATTAATTGTCTAATGCTCCAATACATCTAAATCCCTCTGCAAGGCACTTTGTCCTATCTTTTGTAGGACCATAGAGAGGTTTGGGTTGGAAGGGACTCCAAATCCCATCCTGTCYTATGTCCCCCACCATGTGCAGGGACAATACCCAATATCAGCAGCAAACCTTTTCATGGTGCATCCAGCTCCTGCACCCAGATCATCGATAAAAATCCTGAAGAGAGCTAGGCCTAGAACTGAAACCTGAGGAATGCTGCTGCAGACMAGTTGGCAGTCAGATGTAGTCCCATTCCCTACATTTTGAGCCCTGACCATAAGCCAGTCCTTCACCCAGTGTGGCTTGTACAATAGTACATAGATTAATGTGTTACTAGTATAGAGACAGTATGTACAGTATMGATAATAGTAGATATGATAGGTATGCAGTGTATAAATAGGATAAATATCCTATAATATCTATCTGTCTGTGTAGTATATATTTATACCAGGGTGCATCAAACACAACTTAGCCAGCCAGTCAAAAGGTGGTTATCTTGGTGTGTACAATGTTGCTGCAACCTTACCTTGAGTGCTGTGTGTTTTTCTGGGACACACAGCTTGGGAAAGTTCTAAAGGCACACATATGCATCCACAGGATGGCAACAAGGCTGGTGAACAGGCTGGAAGGAATGCCCCATGAGCAGCATTGGAGGACTTTGGAATTGTCTGATTTGGAGAAAAGCAGGCCGAGGGATGACTACCTTGCTCTCTACAGCTTTCTGGAAAAGGAGTAGAGAGGGAGATGCTTCTCCATGGTTCCTGGTATCAGGATATAAGAATGGTTTAATGATGTGTCACAGGTTGTTCATACTAGGCATTATGAAACATTTTTTTAACCTCAAAGGCAGTAGTTAAACACTGGAACAGGCTTCTTAGAGAAGTGTCCCAAGCCTGGCAGAGCTATTCGTACGATGTCCTCATGTTATTACATGCTTTAACTTTTGGTCAGCTCTGAAATGTCCAGGAAATTGAATGGCATGATTGTCATAGGTTGATCCTTCAAATGGAATRCTCTATGCTATGGTGTATTTTATTCTATCTATGCTCAGTATATAGAATGTATACGTATGTAGTATAGTATATAMCATACTACTTATGTATGCATTCTATAGTAAAAGATATGTTATATATGTGTATGTGTGAAAGGTTCCTTATGACTTCCAATTTGCTGCTTTTTGCATGGTATTTAAATCTTCATTACGGAGTGGAAAACGTTGGCTGTAAATAAATGTTGAAGGGTAACCAGCAGAAGTGTATGCTTTAATTTCCTCAGTCCAAGACTACACAGGTGAAAGAGAAAAGGACTGCAGAAATGCTGCTCTTTCATGTAGCCACTTGTACTGCAGTAACAGGAACCACAATGCTGAGCTGCATAGATAGATAACTGATTTAGGACAATAGTMATTTCTTCTGTTCTTCTGTTCTCGTTGCACTTCTTCCAAAGATGACTAATCAAGTCCATAAATGAATGACTAAATTAAATTCTTTGATCATATTTTCAGGAGAGCATAYGGTTGTAGTTTTTCCTTTTCTCCATAAAATACATATATGCCCAAATCCTGTGATATATGGTCCTATGAGGTAGGATTGTCTCATATGAGACTTACCCCTTCTCACTATAACTTTTAATGATATGTCATATAGACTAATATTAAGCAGTAAAATGCTTATTTACATCTCCACATTGCAAAAAATGGGTGATGAATACCATTAATTTTCTGCTTTTCACCTGAGCCCTGACTTTTTTTTTTTTAATTAATACTTTAAGATGTCCAAAACTAAGCACATGTGTACTCTATCATGTGAAAAAACAAAAAAAACCCAAAAAAAACCAACCAAAAACCAACAAAATAGGAGGCACCTRTCTGTGGTCAAATGACACCACAACCTCACACTTTTTCTCTCGTATTCCTTAGAGAAAGTCTAAGCAGTATGTTCTGTRGATATACCTGACTTGTAAAAAAAGTTAGTCAGAGGGGCTGTAACACAGAGAATAAATGTGAAATCAGCAAAGCAGTGAAGATGRTGAGATGATCAGTGTCAAAGCTTGTTTTCTGGCTATGCATTAGTTCCTATTGCAGATGTAGACCAAGGGATTTGTTATTTCGCAGCCCTTCAGGGATACAGTGAAGGAAAGTGTTGTATGAAAGACTTGTTTCTAGACCAGGTGCAGTGAGGCATTTGGGTATTGACACTGAAGCAGTGAATTCTAGACTCCCATCCTAGCCACCAGACTATACATCATTCTTMCTATATAAAATGTTCATAATTTCCTGTCTTTTGTCTTATTTGTTTTTTCTCTAAGCAACAACTCTATATCTTTACCTTTTCCTTAGCATGTTTTCAATCCTTGTTTTATGATACCTTGTGCGAAAATTTATGTAAAGGAACTTTGATCCCCTTAGATATTCTGGAAGGCAAAYAAATTGTAGGTAGATTTTAATATTCAATTACTTCCTAACTTCATCTCAGACAAGGTGGTAACTTACCACTACAACTATTAAGTCTCTTGAACTCCCAGCAGTGGATGTCACAGACAGTAAGATGGAGTTTCTATGCGAGCGCAGAAACACTAACTAATGACAATTCCATGAAAGATTTTGTGGGAATGAAAAGATCCTACTAGTTAGAATTCTCCCATCATTTAGATACAGAGGATGTTCTCTTCACTAACACAGAAAGGAAAGAAATATTCAATGTGAGTGTTTCCCTTCCAGAAGCTACAGTTTACACACAAAGACATCATTGGGCTTTCATAGCTGTCCAGTAAATCCAGTATAGCATCTCTTAGCACTTTTTCACATTTCACTTCAACTAGATGACAAGTATGAACAGTCTTAGTCTAAATTTGTAAAACATAAAGCAGTTGTCTTTCTACAAGTGGAAGTGCTAATGAAAACATATAAACTGGGAATGTGAGATTGCCTGGAACTGTTTACACAGAAAAAGAGACATAGTTATTGTATCTGTTTTATATCTCTCTCCACTACATAAACACTCACAATCTGCGTATACACAGACATAAATAAAGGAAAAAAAGRRRAAAAAAAAAGCGCTGACCTGCATTTTCAACTGCTATTAATAAGTGAATTTAACTTGAGCATCCTGAACAAAGCTTTTAGCAGCTGCTGGCAACATTATTAGACTATGAGTAGATTTATGACTAGGTATGTGGAAAAATCCTAGTTGAGTCACAAAGGCAGAGAGAAATAAGATGATTTAAGGCTGAGTTAGTTAAGAAGAGTAAATTAGAACAGACCCATCTGAAGCAGATAGGAATTCAGTGGAAAATTATCTCTTACAAGATATACCATTCCATTTTGTATTTTACAGTTACTAGCTACTAGCCAACATAAGAAATCTTATACATGAAAAACGTATTCATCATCATCTATTTTATTTTCTTTAACTTCCATGTCCAATTTATTTTTGTTTTCACTTTTCCTCCATTGTTTTTTCTTTCAATAACAATAACTGCATTCTTTAAGTGTACAATGTCAAGTTTAAAGGACTTGCAGTACCTAGGACACATTCATTTCAGGCCAGCCCCTTGTAGTTAATSTGCAGAGTGCAGAAGCATACTGCCTGTGTTACCTATGAAAATCACAATAAAGAAAATACTTCAGCTTGCAAAGCTGTAGATATCTTTATATAAGAAAATGTAAGATTTAGCAGKAGAAGGAGAGGCAAATGTGTGAAAACTCATGGGCTGAAATAAAGACAACTTAACAGGTAGAACAACTACTGGCACATGCTAGAAAAACAGAAATAACCCACCKCTTCCTGTGGGCAGGAAGATGTTCAGCCATCTCCAGGAAAGCAGGGCTCCATCATGCCTAACAGTGACTTGGAGAAACACACACCATGAATCTGAACATTCTCTCCTTCTCCTTATTTCCTCTAGCTTTTATTTCTGGGTGTTTTAGGGTCAGCTGTTCCAGCTGTGTCCCCTCCCAACTTCTGCACCCTTAGCCCACTCACTGGCAGGACAGGAAGAAGAAAATGTCCGCTAAGAAAAAAATTRAATCTGTTTCAGCCCAAACCAACGTAAGTTGGTTTTAAGTTGGACTTAAAGCCCCTTTGAAACAAAGAAACTTTTTTAGTTGCCGTTGAAACAAAAGAACCATCTTATACACTTCTGAGCCAGTTCTACCCTGCTGTACCCCATCAGTATTGGTTTAAAGAACATCAGACAGATTTCAGTCCAAACACTGGTCTAACGAGTAAGAGAAGGAAATGACAAATTTTTGAGATCCATGCATCTCCATCCATGGAGATGTATTGCTGTCACTTATGTCAATGAYAAATTAACAATGAACTATGAAATAATGTCTCTGAGTTATAACAGCTTAATTTTGCAGTTCCATTCATTGACCTTTTAGCAGTACAGATCCCCAAAAATAAAAAATTATTGTCTATTCCATAAAACATCTTTAGCTCTGTAAAAACATTTTGTTAGCTCTATATCAAAAGAAGCAAAGTATGTTTGTTGTCTCTACCTAGCCTTAGTGTTTCCATACGAGCTTCAATGGAATGTAAAATAGTGGTCATTACTGGCATATGGTGGGAATAATATAATTAGTGTATTTTTGGTTTCTTCCAGATGTGCAGCTTGTTAGGGAAAAAAAAAATAAAAAAAAGAGTGACAAAGAAAGATAAAAGATAAAAGTTTCTTCTCTTATCATGAAAATAACCAAATCTGYTGAACTTTWAAATTTTATTTTATTTCCRGTGGATTTGWGAAAACCAAATTACATGATGCCATGTAGTATTGAGTACTTAGAGAATATATTCAACAATGCAGTATTGTAATAACAACAAATCTTCACAGATATATGTCTCTGTTAACAATCTCCTAAAAAGACAACTATGACAATGATTGACTTTTCTCCACAGATTTGTAAAAAAAAGTCACATACTCATGATTTTAGAGTGCAAATGCAGCACTAAAGCACTGAGAACAAGAAATAAGACYAAGGCCTTATATATAATTTTTTATATTGGTTTATTGAAATAA
Organism: Mixornis gularis; assembly: GCA_003546035.1. Lineage (NCBI taxonomy): Eukaryota > Metazoa > Chordata > Aves > Passeriformes > Timaliidae > Mixornis > Mixornis gularis. The sequence goes on along the minus strand of QVAJ01000014.1, from coordinate 6,945,311 downwards.
AAGTCAATGACCCAGGTCATGATGTAAGGAAAACCTGTGAAGCCATCCCTGTTCTATACCATCATAATCACCAGAAAAAACAAGCAATTAATCAGAGATTTTTTTCCCTTGACCTACCCCTTGCTGATTTATTTTTTCTACATTCCTCTTAAAACTCTAGTAACATAATTTCTGACAATTGTTATCAAAATAATTTGGCCGATGCAAAATGTTTCCTGCAAACTTTTGCATTTTTGAAATGTATTTGATTATACTATCCCATTATATGTCCTTTAGTCTTTTTTTTAGTGAGAATATGAATATTTAATTCTAGAAGTCCTCATATCATAATGTCTTCTATCAAAATCTAAATATATTCAAATGCTTTATCCAGTTATTTAAAAGTTTCCTCCAGACAGACAATCTGATATTGCTTTTTTTTTTTTCTTCCCCTCATAAGAGAATGTGGTTTTATTCCTAAAAAAGCTGATTAAGTTTCTTCTTTCTCTGGAAATATTTGCTGCATTATTTTACTACATGATTAGACCTGATTTAGAAATTATAACTGCCAATAGAGAAAAAACTTTTAGTGTCTGATTAGATGACATTAATAAACTATAAGGCTAAAACTTTCTCTTAACTGTTCTATAAAACGTTATGATCCTGTATTGGTTCTTGCTCATCCATGTACATGGGCGGCATGATCATGGAGAAGAATTTTCTAAAACCAGAATGATTTATATCTTTGTCAGCAGAAAGTGAAGTGATATTTTTCTTTGTATGTTAAACCTGTAAGGTTCTAAATAATTAATTCTGAACTACACCATATATGTTTTGGAGTACATCGTATGTGTTACCTCTGAATTTTACTTCAAGGGCACAGACTGCATATATGAGTTGCAACTTGTACAGTGTCTTTTGTGTTAAATTTTATATACCATAATGGTAATGTCTATTTGTGTTTTTTCTGGGATTTTTGACCACAAAATTAAAATGATGTCCAGAAGGATATTAGACCAGCAGGATGGGAATAATGGCAGGGGAAGAAATTCATAAAACAGATGTCAYTTCTGAAATATTTAATTCTATCTTCTAAAACACAAAACAAAATTGAAGTACCAAATGCTTGCAAATGCTGCAGTTTGGGTATATGCTATTGTCTAAAATAATACTGGAATTTGTGTCCRCTGAGATTGGAAGAAGAGGTTGTGTAACTTTTAATGGGTAATTGGAAACAAATGGAAAGGAATTAGACTGTAATAATAAGTAGAAAGATTAAAAAACAAAAAACAAAACAAAACAAAAAAAAACAAACAAAAAAAACCCCCCACAAAGATAATGATAAAGGAACCACCATCACAAATACTGCAAGTCCTGCAGGGAAGAACTTGAAATATTATCCGTGTTTTGCACACCAGACCACCTTTCTACTGAGGAAAACGGCTGTCATCATGTTTGGACCCCTGGAAACAGTATAAGAATGAGTGCGCCACCAAAGAGAAGGGTAAGTATTAGTTTTAGTAATAATTAGTTTTACCTATTCCAAAGTGACACTTTGTTTTAGAATATTAATTTTCTGTATAAATTTATATTATTAGGTTATATTTTTTTAACTGGACTCAAGATAACTGTTTTAGTTACAGTTGACTTATAAAATTTTGGCTGAGCTAACAATCAATTGCATGTACATGTACAAAGTGTGTTAATTTTTTACCTATATAAAATTTTAAGTGTACCAGGGACCGTGACTTTCATTGTGAGAAAACATTAAAAGTAAATAATTCCATGAACAACATCTCTTCCACCAATCTCAGTTTAAAAATGTAAACTGTCTGGAACCARGATTAGTCACTCTTTCTGTAAAGAGACTTCAAGAGTTTTCTTCCTCTGAGTTGTTCCTGATCTTTTTGGTTTTTGTTTATATCCTAGCAGATGCTGCAAATTCATTCTTTGGAAATGAKAGGTTGCTGCAATCACAGTTAAATCAGAAATTAAGTTAAGTCAAATCAGTCTTTCTTTATTAATCTGATTTTCTACAGAAAAAAAAAAAAATATGACATACTCCTGTTTGTATGTCTTTGTGATCATTCCCCTCACCAGCAAAAGAAATGTTGAGCACCTTTGTGAAATCAGGAAAGATCTCAAACACATTAATTATAGTGCAAGTTTCCTAAAACTKGATGGAATTTTGCAAAATTTTGCTGCCTCCTCATGTCAACACTTTGTGATGTTTAGTACTAAGCTGCAATTTTTGTTCCCCCAATTTACGTATTTAAGCAGGGACACCAAATTTACATCCTACAGCGCTCTTATAATCACAGCAGACAAGGGGAATGGATTCAAACTGAAAGAGAGTAGATTTAGAATAGACATTAAGAGGAAGTTCTTTGCTTTGCCCACCTCAGAGAGGTGAAGCACTGGAACAGGTTGCCCAAAGAAGTTGTGGATGTCCCACCCCTGGAGCTGCTCAGAAGAGGGGCTGGAACTAGATGATCTTTAAGGTCTCTTCCAACCCAGGACAGTCTATGATTCTAGGATCTGCCTCTGAGTGGGCCAACTCTTAGAGTGAGAAAGTTCTCAAATTTACTATACTGGGAGGACAACTGAAAACAGAGCCTGGGTTGATACCCTCAGTCCTTCAACCATTAAGAAGGTGCAAAGACATCTGATGTGACCCAGACTTCAGTGAACTCAAGGGGAATTTTTCACAAGTATATACCTTGYACATACTCCTTTGGGTCTGTGTGARTTCAAATGTGAATACACTATATATATTGCTGTCTTAGACTCTTAAATACAGTAGCTTTGTAAGTAAGTTAGACCTGTAAGTGAGTTACTGCTCTAGATTCTAAAGAATCTTTTGTTAAATTATTTAACATAGGCTATGGATTAAGTGCTGTTAAGTTTAAGTACTATTAAAACCTTTAGTCCTAAACCACTGATCAAATCTCGGGCTAGGTTTGTCAAGGGGGTTCACTCTGAACCTGGTGACTCAACAAGTGGCTTTCTTCCTTTCTGTACTTACCCTTTCCCATCTGTGCCCTTTTTCTATCTCCAGCACCTACACAGATCATTTTACATTGATTTTAATTATAGATTGATTTATTCTAGATTTTTTTCTGATTTTTTCTCTTTGCTTTTATCATCTAGTAAGTAGTTGAGTGGATCTTGCCAATGAACTTTGTCACACTCCCACTTTTATATTAAACTTCCTTCTGCCCATACCTTTGTTGGACATTCATTGAATGATCTAAAACATTCATTCATGACAACTGTCCAGGAGAATATCAAGGCTTCTCCAGTCTCTGTATCTCATCTTTGGTACTGCTCCTGTTTAGAGTACTTTTGTTTTGTCCTACTTGTTTTTTAACTTGATACTTTGATAAAAATCTAGGGTTTCTTACAGAATTTACTCTTATTATTACAGAGGTATTCTGTGCCTGCTGACAACCAGTCAATGCCATATTTTTTTACTTTCCCTCTTAAGATGGGTCTGAAGGAATAAAGCATTGCATCTTTAGATATATGTAATACATTAAACAAAGGAATTGACTGTACTGCTAGAACATACGTTAAGAAAGTGCTAAATGTGTACTCAACACTAAAAATCCATATGGAAATGTTATTATTATTTCTGACAAAAAAGTTAYCTTTACAGATAAATGACAGAAAACAGATATTCAGCTTGGATTCTTTCCCCCTCCATAACACCCAACAATCACAGAGATATTTAATTCTGAGGATATAAATAGCTCAGTCTTTAAATGCTTTTATTTCATCTTACACCACTGAAGATAATGCAAATCTTGGCTTTGATTTTAATGWGCACAGATGTGCATCAACTGCAGAGAAATAAATTAGTTGTTTTCCATCTAATGCAGATGCRTCATCTTCCTAATTCTGCCACCAAAACAGTTGTCCACTTTGTATGTATCAGAGGTAGCTAGAACGAGACTTTACAATCTGATTGTTTCTGAAGTGTTGAGATGCAAAAAAACCTCACTTATGGCTTAATCACAGCCTGTGATGGTAAAATTATTTTTAAATGCAAAAGGATTTTTTTTTTACATAAGCTCCAAGTAAGCAAAAATATGAATAAAAYTAAAATAATATCAGTAATATTTTGTAACTGGATACATAAATGCACTATGTAATTGAGAACTCGTTATATACTACTGGTTATAAAACCACCAAAAGTCAGCCTTGTCCAATAAAACMTGAGTCAATAAAATTATATTTTCATTACAGGCTCTATTCTGATCCCTTAGTGCTTTCCACTACCTTCTTCATTTCCAACAGAAGTGTTTCTGTTCCKAAAGGGATGATGAATTTAGAATTAATTCTGATTTTTTCATTTCATATCAAAGAATAAAAAACCCAAATCTTTGAAACAAAGGTTAAAAAAATCATTGATTTTATTTAGAAGCATTGATGATCAGCTTTTATTTGTCTCATGTGACTGTTTTATCTCATTTTCACTTTGTATCTTTTATGGAAAGTATATTTTCATTATGTCCATTGCAAAARTATCAAAATTATTGACTGAAATATGATGAATTCATATTAAAAAAGAAAGCCAGTTTTAGTTCTGGTAGAGTAGTGAATATTATGTGCAATTTGGTTATAATTTTTGTGTTGAGTGTATTTGTTTACAGCCATTTTACTACTCAATATTCCTCTTATTTCAGGGCTGACAGCCAGACACAGAATTTGTCCTCTCACTTCTGTCTTCTAATTAGATTAGCTAAATCTCTCAGAAAAACTGGCAGTGTGCCATACTCTGAGATTTTAATATTAATTCTCTATAGGGTGTCCTGCTTTATCTTCAGCCCCACTGCTCTGTGCAGCTCATCTCACCTTGGACCATCACTGGAGGCAACTAATGAAATTTCTTTAAGACTTTCCATCATACCAATGTCATTTTTACTTGTCATTTATTTGAAAACCATTCAACAATTTGATGCCTGATTGCTTCTCTGAATGTGAAGTCCTAGACTGCTGATATAATTAACTTTCTGTAAGCCTCTTCAAACAGATCTACTTTTCTGGAAGTGCCTGTGTTTTACAAAACAGCCACAAGCCTTAAGAGGTGACCCTTTCTTGAGAAACAAAAGTAGATATTTATCACTCGACAGTCCTAGATTTTTATTGTCTTTTGTAAAATTTGAAATGCACTTTGGTATAATTTTAGTATTACTCAAATATTGCTATGTTACCCAGAGACCTGAAATTCCATTAGATACCAGAGCAATTGTTCCATATTCATTTGATGTGAAGGTTATGATGAACTGAATTAGAAACACTGCTGTGCTGGGTTTGCATGTGTGTCGAGGCTGTCAGGGGTAGGAAGATGGTCTCTGATCTGTCACAGAGAGATCCAATTCCAGCTGGCCCCAACTGAGCCACCACAGGGCACGGCTCAGCCCCTCAACAAAGATTGTGGCATCTCAGGGAAAGMATTTTTGACAAAGGTCAGAAAAATGCCATACAGACAGAAGAGGAGGGAACACAAAAGTAAGAAACTGTTCTGTGAACACCAAGGTCAGAAAATAAAGAGTGGGAGCTGCAGTCTGCAGTGAAATCTCTGAGGGAGGGGATACTCCCCTTTACCCTGTGAAGGAGAGTGTTAGAGCTGGTATTCCCTTGGAAAAGAACACCGAGAACAACATCACTGCAGCTGGTGGAGGACTGCACACAGGAGCAGTGGGATATTTCCCAAAGGAGATGATACCCATGGAGACCTGACATGGAAGCAGATTTTTCTCCTGAAGAAGCTCACCCAGTGTGAAGAGTCTGCACCAGAGCAGGGTAGCAGAAGAGTGAAACCGCCATGTTCAAACCATACTGCTACCTGTCCCTTCCTGTGCTGCTCGAGGTGTGGAGAGGATTTGGCAATAATAGAGTGAAGTGCCTGGGAGAGGGTGGAACAAAGGTGGGGGGTTGGTGTTTATCTTTCTTTCTCACCATCCAAATCTATATTGACTGGCAATATATTGAACGAAGTCTGTGAAACTGAGACTGCTAAGATATCTCACCACCTTTATCTCAATCCTTTTTCTCAATTTAGTTTTCTCATCCTATTCTCTCCTGTCCCACTAAAAAGAGTGAGTGAGCAAGTAGCTGGCTGGGAGTTTGGCYCTTAGTTCTCCACAACTGTTTTTTGTTGACTGCATAATTACTTGAGTCAAATAGTAATGACATTAAAATACAAGGCCTTGATATGTGATCTGTCTTCACTGGCTAGTTCCAGATATCTGCAATTTAGAAATCTATGTCTAAGCGGCAATATTAGGTCTCCTTCAAAATCCATAGAGAAAAATGACCATGTTATGATTTGTTTTCTCTGATTTATTACGGTAATCTTATTTATAATAAGACAAATCACATCATCCTTTCTATTGACTTAAAGAAATGTTTCCAAATTCTAATTCAGATTATAGAGATACCAGACCTTACATTTCTCAAAATTTGTTTCTTTTTTCTTGTAATTTCTGTTAAATATTGTCTGATTTGCAAGGTATTTTTAAGAAGCATAAAATAATTCTGAATTTTCACAAAGCTCTGTAGATATGAATTTCAGCAGAGACTTGCACTTTACTAATATCTGGATTTTCTCTACTGAGATGCCATAAAATGCTGCTAGATGAAACATGTCTGAAATATGCATGAAGCTCAAAATGCTGACACTCTCCATTTCTGGAGATAAAATCATCTAATCATCATGTGCCTTATGTTTGCTATGTATCAAAGTAGGTCTAGAGTAAAAGGAGGCTAGTGATTAAACACATTAGGTAACAYATAATGTAAAACCATTCTGACAACAGCGTTGATCTATGCAGACTCGGCACATTGCATTATCCCATTAGTTGTACCAATAATTGTAGGGACACTGTAGCTGTAGCATGATACTGAAAAAAAACTCAGCTATTTTTAATTTTGAGGAACTTTAAGATACAGCTCCACAGTTAACTAAATCCTTATGACAGAGGAGTTCATGTTAGGGTAGAGCTACTGAGAAGRAGATGATGCATATCCCTAGAGAAACACGAGAGAAACAGAAACATCAGGCACATCTGTCCAGCCAGAAGTGCACATCTGCAGACCCACAAACACCATGAGAGAGCATTCTGCGGTTGAAGACAAACCTGGCGTCAAATTCCTGTTCGTCTGTCATCCTGTATTTTCTGGAAAGGGCTCTTTCATGCTTTTCAAGGCAGAGCTTTAATCAGACATGCTGTCATACAGGACACAAGTCTACCCCTCACAGATGTTCCCCTGAACTGCCTTCCCTAAGATCTTTTTTGTCAATGCAATATATCTGTCCCTCCTCCTTCAGTTGACGGCATTGCCATTTAGTACTATAGGGGAGGTTTCTTTAATGTGGTGGAATCTATTAAACATAAATGGTAAAGATATATGTCTACCTCTTATGTATGACAGCTGCCACTTTACCATCTAAAATATTGGACCTCAGAAAATTCTTTTCCAACTACTGTTTTTTGGAATTGAAACAATGTTTAAGATCTTACATTTCAAATATCTCATTTTTTCAGGAGCATAAGGTAATGCCTGCRTTTGCAACCAATCTTTTGACCATTTACTAAATACAGTGCTCTTAAATGACCATAAAAAATCACTCAACCAAACAAAATTATAAAATATGTTGGTCTCCTTCAAAATCTGCTGTTGTCTGCAAAATAATTCAGGATTATATTATCAAAGAATGTTCTCCTGTAACACGTGGAACTACTTTTTTGAATCATCTCTTTTTCACCTAAAGTTACTGTGATTATGGAAATTTGATGTATCAGCTTCACTTCCTCATATGGGCCTTGAAAATATCTTCTTCATTCGTCCCAAGGTCTCAGGTTGGAGTCAACACTTCAGTTATGTCATTCTCTCTCTGGAAAGTTACAACTCTTCAGAAAAGATGAACCAACACTTTTCCCCTAGCTTCATTCAACTCAGCGTCCCAAAGCATTACAGATGACATTGTCACTCTTCTTGGAGCCCCGTACTGCACTTGTCTGAAGAAACAGGGATAAGCTGACTATTCAGCAGTCAGCTTGTGTCTCAGTTTCCTAGTATATGTTATGTATCTTGGACTACGATTCTAAGATTTCCACATGGCTAAGAAACTCCCAAACTGTCTCTATGATTATTCTATTTTCTGTAAAAAATGGTGGAGAAAAAGCATCACTTCTTTTACGTATTTAGGGCAATCAATCTTTTTTTATATTTCTCTTTAGACATAATACAGACTAGAACACATTTATTAGGTTTTTATCTGATCACAAGCAACACAGTGGTTTCCCAAGAAATAAACATGCCAARTTTGGCCTTTCCTTACTTTAAGGCAAATTTAATAACAGTTTAAAATGTTGGGGAAGGCAGGAAAAAAACAAAACCAAAAACAACCAAACAATCACAACCAAACCAACCAACCAAACAAACCCCAAAACCAGCAACAAAAAAACAACCAACAAAACAACAGAAAAAAAATGTATCAGAGGAGGAGGAAACCCAAGCCCCCAAAATTTTGCAAAAGAAAGACATAGTTGAGAAAAATTTCAATTCCTGAAATAAATAGGTCAAGGCTGAGGCTCTAAAGTTGAACACCTGGTTCAGCATATTATAACAATAAGTTCTAGAGAGGATATAAATGCATAAACTCACTTCCAAAATGCCAGAACTTTATCCTACCTTGTGGATGTAGGCTTAATCTATACAACAACTATAACAACAATTATATACACACATACTCTTGCAAGCATAACAACCTCAAATTGTATAAAATTCAAATCAAAAGATAGAATGAAATATAACTGTATCTAGAATTTGTAGAAGTCAATTATTTCTGTTTCTCTACAGWTAATGGCAGAAATAAGCAGAAATGTAAAAAATGTATTAGAGGGATGTATTCAAGATCTATCATTGGGATTAAATAATTTCTGAAGGCTGTCATCAGAACTGTTGAAATTTTAAGTTAAGTCAATCAAATTTTATGTTTGCGGTTTGTTTGGTTTTTTTTTAATTTAATTATCAGAAAGAAAACAGAGTACAAAGCTGTACTTTGCATTACAATTCATGTGACTTCACTTAGTAATTTAATTTACTGGTGATTAAACATGTTTACTTTAGAAAACAGCTTTTGAATGAAGGATGCATCTTTACAGATCTGTGTTAATTGAATACAATAAAGATGACAGAAACTAATCATGAAGGAGGAAAAAAAAGAAAGAAAGTTTATGATCGACACTGATAGCATTAGGAGCTCGAATGGAAATATTTATATCTGATATACCTTTGTGTAACAATTGCTGACTAGGTTTTTGTCAGAAGCAAACAGCAGAGTGCAAAATTTTTAATCAAAATGAAAAACAGTGCAAGAAATTGAAAAAATTAAAAACGGAGTAAATAATATATAGTCTAAACTCTCTCTGCTCTGTTTTGCCACAGAAAATTTCAGGAGKTGCTTATACTTGTTGTCTTGTATTTCAGAACTCCTTATTTCCTGCTCTGGACATGAGAAGAAGTATGTATGCCTGCAGAATTAATTCCTGTTTTCATAAATCTCTCTGCCCTTGTGATGTATAACTGAGTGGTGATACTCCTCCTTACTGCAATAGCCAATACAGCAAATGCATAGCTAGACAAACTTGTTTTTCTATGTACTGAAAGTCTCAAAGGTAAAATAAGTACTTTCATTACCACACCCACATTGTGCAATCCACTTTGTATAGTTCCAGAGAACTATTGAAATAATAATAAAAAAAGGTACATGTACTGAACCTTAGGATTGCAGCTAAGTGAATTCCATTAGAAACCTCTTTAGCTGACTCACATCCTTAATGTATGTTTCCTCTGTTGTACTGTATTTTCAAAATTTATCTCTTATGATGACTACTAGTGCTACCTAACTTTTACTTGTAATGAAATATTTAGTCATTCAAGAAGCTGAAGAAATTATGCAAATAATTTTCATAGCATGTCACCTTTTTTTTTAGTTTTGGTAGTGAAGACATATATATGTACATATATATCTGTAAAGTTTCTACCTATTTATGTTTTAGCAGTGGATAACAGTTGCATGTGTATATAGCAAGCAGCAGGAAGTGAGCTGTGCTTTTGTTCTACAGACAGAAGACAGAAAACAGATGAGAAAATAAATACTACATAAATACAAATAAATGGAAAACATGGCAGTAGTGTATTTCTTACCAAGACACAGCTCTTGCCTCTTGGTTCTTTCTTTTGTGGAAAGTACAGTCATTTGAATGRGCAAGATCAAAGCTTGCAGTAGGGCTTTGCTGCAATGTTTAAATGCAGCCTAATGATTTAAGAGCAAGCAATGATGATGAAAAGGGGGCTTTTGGGGAGTTTCCTTTCAAGGAATTAAACTGCTAAAACTTTCAGATGAGAAATTTAAAGCATGYGAAAATACAAAATCAGAATGACATATCCTCTGATCACAACCTTATTTCTCAAGAAGACAGTTTAGACYGGCAGCCATGGTTACCATGTTAAATGACAGCTTTTAAACAGTAATGTAGGTATCTTAACATTATTTTCTAAATGTAAAGATTACTATTTTTACTTGTTTAAGAAAAAGACAAAAATTCTAATAGAACTACTCCTTGGAACTCTTCCTGACCATATGAAAAATTCCTTGTTCTGTAAGACTGACATGGATATGTGGTSTCAATTTTTTCAAGCTGTATACCCTTTAGGAAGTTACCATTACATCAAAAAATCATGTTTTAACTGAGGGAAAATGAATGCCCTGTCTTTTGGCCAATACTACAATGATAAGGAAATACAAAAGCTCTTTATCATCTTGTTTGTTCAGTAACAGAGATTTTGTATCACATTGCCACACTTTCAGGTTTACACCAGACTTTCACAATTGCATTGTGTCAGGGACTCCATGGAACCTTTCTCTGGACTTGAGTGGTCTGGTCTCAGCTAGAATTGATGATTTTTGCAGCCAGTGATAAAAATACTTTGACACCTGGGTGCATCACAACAGTGCCTGCATGTAAGCCAAACATCTAAACTGGATTTATGCATAAGCAAGGTAGACACTTTTTTTTTTTTTTTTTTTTTTTTTTGGTTAGTTTGTTTCTGAGGATGAATGAGRAGGTGCTGAGCAAGCCAGGTAGCATTCCTGTTTGTAGTTCTGAATGTCTCATGTGGAGTATACACATTCTGCTGAAAATTCACCATCTATTCACTGTCAGGAAAACATGAGCATTGAAGTTCATAATAAAGTRTTGTTAGGACAACAAAAGCCTCAAGGAAGTTAATGAACTGACAACTAAGATATCCTTTATTTTCACAGTAGAACTGAAGTAGTTAAGAGTTCTTTTTGAAGCTTCAGAATGAAGTGACTCTTTAAACTTAGAAGATCCAATTCAATAACTAGTAAATATTAAGAGGATTTTTGTTCTCTAAATGGGTAATAAATAAAGCTATATAAAGCCTATAAATACTAAATACTCTAATAAATAAATACTAAAATGAAACAAAGAACAGAAGTCAAACTACAACCTGCATRTAAAATTTCATGTCTTCCTGACACTGACTTTTTTGGAGATGTTTAACTGGAGGAGTTTGTAGGGATATATATATAGATAATAGTTTTGCACATCGCAGTAATAGACTAGTCTGAGTTGGAAGGGGCCCAAGAGGATCATGAAGTCTTGCTCAAACTCACAATTGTGGCATTATTAGTACCATACTCTGACCAACTGATCAAATCTCAGGGTTTCTTCATGTCCTTGTGGCAGTGTTAAATCAGAGTGAATAACAGTGAATTTTTTTCATTCATCAATCCTGTTAAAAAAAAAAAATCAAATGAAAATTAGACTTAATTGGCCAAACACTAACATAGTAACCTATGCAAGGGAAACAAGTAAMTCTCACCCACCAAATCATCTCTTCTGTTTTGAGAATTTTCCAAGATAATATTTTTAGATAACTGTCTCAATTCAGGAACATTTCCAAAATATTTGCAAGTATGCTTTTATTTTTTTCAAAAATAAACATCTGTTGAATAAATGAGGCAAGAAACTTTCCTTTTATCTGAATGCAACAGTGACTGCTTTCAAGTCTGAAATCAGGATGGGTTGTAGTGCTTCCATAATTTCAACGTGGCTTTTTTTCATAGAAATAACTGACRTTCCTTCAAGTCATTCAAGATATAAAATAGTAGATTGTGACAGCTCATGCTGAGATCCATTGATTAATGTCTTTGGACACAGCCAGACCTTTGTGACTTTGTTTTCCATCAGTTTGAGATGGAATAAAACAACTAGCACTTACATTACTCACTTCATTCTAAGGGCAAAAAACCCTAGAATTATCCTAAAGAGAGGCAACTTCCCAATGATTTTTAAATTCCTAAATAATGTTTTAAAATGATAGCTCCTATAAAGACTACTGACAAATTTTGCTTAGATAAAAAAAGTCCTGGGATAAAATATGTTCAGATATTATTCCAAGTACCAAAAAGATGGTMTAGAGTCATCCTTCTCTAAAAAAGGTACAAATGATAGAATTTTCTCCATCAAATTAATAAACTCAACTCTCTTGCTGGTTTCTGTAAATTCAAGAGCACGTTTTCTTTGCAGGAGAAATGAATGACAATTATTTCAAAGATTACATGTTGAGGAAGATACAGTGATGAATAGGATACTGTTTATATGAAATCATCTTTAGAAAGGAATCCTGTGAGCTGTGGCCATAGATAATGACAATTATATAATCTTGCCAGATAGAAATATTCTCTTATGAAGAACGATTAATGTTTTCCTGCTCCAAAATCCACCATTTGTCCATTCCTTCAAAATCACATGGTAAACTTGGAAAAGGGGACTAAAAATATAGACATTGCATTCATTACATTGATAAATTGCTAAAATCTTCCAAAAACTTCTTTCAGGATCTAAGCATTAATGCAAAGTAAGTTTTATAAATGTCTAGATTCTAATATTATGGCAAAGTGTTTGCAGGGATTTAAATTTGGGCCATATATTTTTGACTCAAATTTTCTAGAAATCAGTCTAGGAAGAAGAAAAGATTGATTTAATAAGTCCTTAAAATCTGTGACATGATTTCTAATCACTCTACAAATTTTTATTTTTAAATAATGACTGACTTCCAGTGATGAGGCAAGCTTAATCTAGAAAAAGAAAAGAGGAAGTAAGGAAAAAGACAGCCAAGGTGATTCTGATACATCTGAATGAACATTACAGAAGATTTAACAAGAGCAGTTATTTAAATGGCAAGGAATAGATGGATCCTGCTTCACTTAAATATTCTGAGATGCTGAAGTGCATTAAACAGCAGAAAGCTGCATTGGTTCTGTGATGTGGCAGTCACAAAATGTATTATAAATGCTGCTGTTAGCTGCAGGGGATGTTAGCTGCTGGAGAAGATGCAACCACACAAACTGCATGGTCTCCTGTCATGTGACAATTTCCAGGATAGTTTTTATGCCATATGACATTGGTCTCCAAAGAGATGAAGCTGAAAGCAGCCTAAGCAGAATGCATGTTCTAAAGATACTAAGGAATGGAAGAGTGTCCTTTTTTGGGTCTAGAGTTTTACCCTGTCCCTTAACTCCAATAATATACCTATGGCATCCTACATTAATTTATGAGTTTATCTGGGATGTTGAGGAGATGTAATGGTGATAGTTGATGATAGTTAAAAAGAACTATTTTTTTCCTGTCTATGTAATTTTGGGTACTGAATTTGATTTCCCAGCAAATATTACCAATTACCAGATGTACCAAATAAATCTTTCGTTATAAAACATATTTTATATCACATTTAATATGATACAACTGGGACAAAAGCATAAAATKACATTATTTTATTGTTAAGTAGTTTCAGGTTTTTTTTACTTTTGGGAATAAAATTATGTGGTAAAATTATCTTACTGATGTGATTTAAACTGAGACTGTTTGTAACAAGAAAAAGTAATTTTATTAACAAAAAGAGAAYGGCAACTTGAGAGGAGGAAAACTAAAACTGTGCAAGTCATTCTTATGCCATAAGGTCTATCAAAAAGAAAAAGAAAAGTTTCTGAAAGTTGATGTCTGAAAACTGAAAAAGTTTTTYTCAAGCATGAAAGTAATGTGCAGCTTCAGAAACTTTTTAATTTTGGAAAAGAAACAGAAAATTWTTTCCATTCATGATAAAATACAGAAAACAGAATCTCTGTATGGATGAAAAATTAATTTGTCTTTTTCCTGCAGTAAGTGAAGCTGAATTCAAAGTTCATTACAACCGCTATTAATATTTACTAATATATACATTATTATTATTATATACTTTAATATATACTGATAGGAAATTTAAAAAAATATGAATAATATAAAACTCTGGGCCTTGTTTTTATTAGTTTGAGATCTCCTTTTCACGGTGTTGGTTATCACCTCTGCTAACATTGGTAAAATTTTACCACATTACACCACATTCTCCTCAGTACACGACAAGCACTTTTGAAGTTGATTTATCTATTTTCAACAGTTTTTAGAAAGACATATAGCATTGTAATAAAGCAGAAATTTTCTGACCAGTGGTAATTAAAAATAAAGTATGTGTACATCAGGCTGTAGGTAAATATGTTTGAATATTTTCACCTTGATCAACACCTTTGCAGAGGCATGTAATAAACTGTGGAATTTGGAATAATGCATTAAAATCTTGCTTTTTTGAGCTCAGAGCAAATTATTATAAAATTCAGTCTTTCTCAGTAGGAAACTTAACACATTACAATTGGCAATCTTTAAAAAAAGCTCAAGATATTAAAAAAAAAAGAAATCCCAAACTTTACAGGTATCAACTTTAAGTAGAAACATACTATTGAAAGAAGTTAAACAATTTGTTATTTTTAAGGTTTAAACTGTAATTTGAATGATATTAATATCCACATATACTCTTCTGACTGCTGCTGCTGTCTATAGTAATAAGTGACCAGGAATCATTTCTCCAGGTGAGTAAAATATCCAGGCCTCTAGCTTGCATATGTCTGTTTTTATTCTGAAATCTGTCTGACACAGAAAAAGAAGTCTGTGAAAAGCAGAGAGAGTAACTGATTTTCCAATTTGTATTTATATAAAAACTGAGATAGTTTGACTAAGTTACAGAGACACCATATTTGCTGAGGTATAATAGATGTAGGCCTGTTTATTTTCAGAGATAGAGGCCTCTAAATGTGTCTCAGGAGTTGTATATTAATCCATGCCTGTTATTCACTCTTATGTCTGTTACAAAGAAGGAGCAGTGTCCTTGCTGGATCTCAGGAAGGAAGGTACAGGACCAAAAAACACAGGAAAACAAAAAACAAAGAAAAAAAGAAAAAAAGAAAAAAGGAAAAAAAGAGTAAGACAGGAAGAGGAAGAAAAATACAGARAGCAAGTAAATTTTACCTCCCTTCAGTATCTGAGAACTTGATTTTGTGCAGCATCAGATGGACACAGGATCAATCCTCTCACAGCATACTGTGCATATCTTATTCATGAAGGGGTTTGCTCCTTACATCTGATGTAAGAAAAAAAAAATGCATCTTGTCTTGAAAGGAAGAAATCTGGTCTTTTTTATGCCTATTAGAACATGTCTAGCTACACATATCTAAGAACTTCACACAGGAGCAACAGCTATCTGAGGTGTTCCAGTACATTCCTTACTTTTTTATATATGGAGGGGGTTGCACTCTGGTCACACACTGTCATTCAGGCTTTTCAAGCCCTAAGTACAAACTCCAATGAACCAGATATGTGTCACTCAAGGTCACTAACTCCTCAAATACAGTAGCTTCCTCAAGATTTTAATACAATCTCATTGCTTGCATTGATGKTTTTATAAAGATCAAGACTTGCAAGCTTATATTCAAAGTATAGACTCCACTGTTTTTGAAGATTTRTAGCCCTTAATGCTAGATTTGGGGATGAATGGTTGGTCTAATGTAAATTTTCAGTTAGCAAATTCAGTGAGCCTGTCAGAAAGGTTGAACTGTCCTTCATTTGTAAGTCCARTGAAATGCCTGTTTGTCTGAAAGTGGAAAAAGTCTTACTAAATAAGTGAAACAGTACTGATGCCCAGTTCTGCTCATGTCCCTATACTTAATGATTCAATTGCTATTCTTGTTCTTCTGTGAACAATGAAATAATAAATCTGTCCACATAATGAAATCCAGACTAACGAACTTCTGTTCTAAGAAATGTTAAGACTTTGTTAACTTCAGAGCATTTTCAGACATCTGCTTATTATTTGTGATTCTGTCAATGAAAAAAAAAAAAAGAGACTGGTAGATGTCTGAGTCTTTTTCTTTGTTTTTTGTTGTT
>QVAJ01000014.1:6880685-6920780 GCA_003546035.1 Mixornis gularis | reverse complement strand
AAGTGGAGTGCATTTCCTCTTCCAGATATATTCACCACCTAAAAAATGCAGCATCATCTGTTTTGCATGATTTTGCTTGCAGTTACTATTACCTTGGAAAAAAAAATAGTATAAAAATATAATTGCTCTTCTGATTTTTGATGATTTCTAATTGCTTTGTGTACTCCCAYGTTTGAAATAATGAAGTTGAAACTTCATACTTCTCTGAATTACGTAAACTAATATCCACTACTAGCACAAAGTGATGTGAAGACTTTTATGGTTAAATTTACACACTATAGAAAAGGTCTTCCAAATTATGTGTCCAGGGAAAGCTTTATGCTAGTGAAGTTTTCTAAACCTTTTCAATGTATCTTTTAGGATAAGAGACTGCAAACAAAGAAACAAATAAATCTACAGTATTAAACCTCCTTATATTGTATGGAAGTGCAAATACAATACACACAGCACAGATATCTGTGTTTGAATTTGTGTGTGTTTGTGTGCACATGAAAGCACATCAATAGCAATAGTAGCCGAAAAGTATTTTTTCTCAGGTGCAAATTACCTGATGGATAGCACGGGACTTATTTTTATAATTTGAATTTAACATAATTGTTATATTCAAATAAAAAATATTAAGTGCTAAATCATAATTCATTTAATTTATAGAGTTTAAAATGGACTTTGTGTAATTCTAACAAATGGAAACTCATACAAAATACTTAAGCAACACTATACAGCATACAAGCACACTGAGCAGTTGATATACATCTGTTTGTGTGCTTAACTTTCACCTTCTGGGGCAAAAAGGTTAGATCATGTAATAAAAGGAGTACAATTTTGATGTAAGAGGGAATAGTCAATTCACACATTGAAGTTTTATGTGTTTTTTTATAAATATCAGATAGACAGTTACTTGGATTTCATTCTCTTCCTTTGAATTTTTGGTTCATAATATGGACTCCACYTTCCTTCATTATTTTTATTTCTTTCAAATATTAGAATTTTTTTTTAGTCCACTGGTGTGATTCTGACTTAAAGAACATTTATAAAAGTTTTCCTACATAGCRTCATAATCCTTTGCAGTTTATTTGTAGAAACATAAAGCCGTSCCAGCTTCAAAAGTAAAAAGATGCAATTTCGAGTGACATTTGACTTTTTAATTGATCTTTTACTAAGTCATACTGTGTGAAAAATATTAACRTAAGGGTCAAATCCTCAGATAAGACTGAAGCTCCAATTTGTTGTCTCTTATTTTTCATCCCTTCACAACACATTTAGTGTCATGGTGATGCTTCTGATGTGACATGTCTTGGTAGAAGTGTTAGAAAATAAAGGTCCTATTTCAGCTATAAACCTGAATTTATGTATTTTTTTCCATTGTAAAACTTTCTGGAAATTGTGAAGAGTATGACAGTGGTACTTATTTAATTAATAATATATTTCATATTTTGCAGTTTAGATATTTCATTTGCAAGCCSTTTTAAGCCCATGCATATAAAAGAATAAAACTATCATGAAGTTAAAGAAAAAATGAAACAAACTGCATCCCTCTTATGTGCACAACTGATATTTTTAGATATGCTTTAATAAATATAATATTTTCTATAAATATTTTAGCCCTTTTTTCGAGATTTTAAAAAAAAATCACATTTCTTTTAAACTTCAGTATTCTAAAAGGAATTTTAGTTTTAAAGTTTTTGATGGGGGTGGGATGTAGGCAGAGTGTGACCATTGGGCTTTCATCTTAGTCCTTCTCTATGAAATAACTTCTTGTTTCAAAAAGATCCAAATCAGTGAGCCAGTCACAGTCATTGATTCAAATTTTCTTCACTTATAAATAAGTATGCTACAGCAGGGCCCTTATGACTTGTACTAAATAATTGAATCTCTTTTACCTATTTTATCCTTCTTGTTCTTCCCATTTCCACAAATGCCTGAAAASCACTATCATGATCTTATGGATTTGTTCTTAACATTTATACTGCTAAGTGTTAAAAAACTGAGCTTACTCGCCAAAGCAAACACTTAACATCATGACTAATACCTTCTCACTGCTTCTTTGTATTCTGAATGAGACTTCTTATATCAGTCTGCAGTATCTTCTTTTATATTTACCTTGTGAAATGTCCGGGGGATAAGTTCACCTTTTTGTTCAGTGTATGTAATGCTCAAGGGAGACTTAGACTGTGACAAGGGCCCCTGGGCAACACAGTTATATAAAAAGCAACGCAGGAAAGGGAGCATATTTCAATATGACACATCTAAGAAAATGGAAATTCTACAAAATAATAGAGGAGACATCACTACCTATAAAATTGTGAACTCTTCAGAGAATAGAGCAACTCAGTTCAGGTCAACTGTGAGCCCTGCACTCCATGGATGTAGACAGAGCCTTGTGTCATTGTAAACAAGTCTCACACCTTTCTATTAAAGGTGTATATATATGAATATTGGTAAAATTTGTATTTTGCCTAAATCTTAATTATGATGGCTGACCCCAGCTGACAGATAAGTCCTCACACAGTTGCCCRGTTACTCCCCCCAGTTTATTGCTGAGCATGATGTTATGTGCTGTGAGATCTTTTTGGCCAGCTGGGGTCAGCTGGCCCAGCTCTGTTCCTGACCAGCTTCTTGCCCACCCCCAGCTCACTTTTTGGGGGCAGGCAAGACCTTAACCATGTGCAGGCACTGTTCAACAGTAGTTAAAACCTTGGTAAGCTGTCGACACTGATTTGGTCATAAATCTAAAACATCCATATTGTGTGCCRTGAAGAAAATAAATTCCATCAGAGCCAAATCCAGTGCAATACTGGACTGGCATTTTATAGCACATTTTAAAAATTATTTTATGCAATATTCTCTTGCTGTTCATTAATTCCATGGATGAAGTGAAATTATTAGGGAGAAATTATCTTCAAACCAGACTATCGAGAAACTGTGATCAATAATTATTTTGGGATCATTTTGTGCATGTGAAAATTTGATGCTTTCTCATAGATATTTAGTTAATGGACCTGGTCTTCTATGCACCCTTTTATTTATTCTGAGTGTGCAACAGGTTTCAAACAGTAATTAGTTTTTGGGAAAACACTTACAGATAAATAGCAAACAGTGGTACCATTCTGATGTGTATTGCTAGGAAGATAAGGAAATAAAGCAAATTAATATAAAGCAAAATACATCCAGTTACATATTTCCTTTTATCCCTATTTAAAAAATTAGGAAATRTTATTCAAATACAGATACATTTTTAATAGTTTATTTGGAATATTTCTGTATTTTTTTTCAGAAAATGTCAGGTTTATGTTGTCATTCACATATATGAAACCCCACCTGCTTGAGAAAATTCAAGATATGATGACAGAAGTTTTGTAATATCAGCCTGAAGTATGTGTATGCCGAAGCATCCAGGAAAAAAAACAAACAAAAAACCAACTATTTAATACACCTTAGAAGCGAAAGCCCAAGTTTAATCTCTTACAAAGGTACTTAATACCAGGATAAGAAACCATCTGGATGTAAGAAATGCCTCAGTTAAAGCTACAAAATAGTAAATAATACAGAGAATGATACATAGAGAACATGTGGTGAGACATCATTGAGGAGAAGCTTTAGTTACACTTCAGTTGAGTCTAACAATTGCACAGCAAATGATTCCTGGCCTTTGTTAAAGCAAATAGACTGGACTCCTTTATCTATCCAAGAATGTAAATAGAGAAGTCCATTGGACAGATGGAAATCCTGCAGCATTTGAAAGACTGGAAAATTCTATAGGGCTTCTAATGATATACCTGATAATATTAATGGGGCTGGCACTGAGATACAAAATATCCTGAGTGAAAGAAATTCAAACTGTTCTTGGTACCTTAGACAACAATAAGGTTGAAAGTGTTTGTAGATACATCCAGTACTAGGAGCACAATAATTTAGAAAGAAATCCATACTCCATTTTGTGTCTGCAGGACACAGCCAATGCAGTAGATATGTAAGAGCAGTGTGGGTCATCTTACTGTCTGTTTGCAAAGGAACCTTTTTGTCATGTCACAGTTATGAGGTGTCAGGGAATATCACAACAGTATCACTTCATATGTTACTGGAGCTGTTTCCCTCTTTTTATCTTTTCACTTCATGAATTTCCAAAAGTGTGCTTTTTACTATTCAGATTATCACAGTTTAAAGCCTCGGCAGTTAAAACAAAGCAAAAAGATGTATACTGCTTTAAGGGGTACCACAATCTCTCTGTTTGGAGATTATTCATTGATGCAARCTCACCCAAATTTCTGAGCAAACTCATTTAGAATTTTTAGGCTCTGGAAAACCTTTTATTTTTAACTCAACTTTTATACATGCCCACCCTTTAAAACACACAAACCTTTTAAGTTTCATCCATAAATTTTCATTTACTTCTAAAAGTAAAATACCAACTTTTTTTAATTAAGTAGAAGTAATACACTAATTACAGCAGAAACTGTATTTTCTTCTTACACTTTTCCTTCACT
This sequence comes from Mixornis gularis, assembly GCA_003546035.1. NCBI lineage: Eukaryota > Metazoa > Chordata > Aves > Passeriformes > Timaliidae > Mixornis > Mixornis gularis. Next base: position 6,916,296 of record QVAJ01000014.1, on the reverse strand, counting down.
ACCTCTGTTTTTCCCCTGTCTTTATCAATATTGCCTGCTTTCAGTTCTGTGGTACATTAGGTTCTTGCATCTCAAGTGCTGTCACTTATCTTCCTGTTTCACACATTGCCAAACTCCTGAGGCTTGCAAAACAAATGAAAATGCATGAACAGTTCCTTATTTTCTAAAAAAAAGTAAACAGAAGTAAAAATAACATATCAAATTGCATTTGAACAATAGTTCAAAGGGAAACTTTGAAACTAAATTCAATTCTGACATAAAAAGTAGAAAATGTTTTGCTTTTTCAAAGTAATATTTATAAAAAATAAGATTTTTTCAGTATTTACCTTTACAATAAGATTCTTTTTGATTTAAAGTCTTTATGCYAGCTGCCTGTACTTTATCTAGTATTAATAGAGACAATCACTTCCATAACTGTATTATTCTTATTTGAAGAGAAGTATTTAACATATCTATTTTAGTGTAAGGAAAACACATAAAAATTAGATCTTTATAGATATCACAAATATGGAATAAAACTAATTTAACCCATATTTTATTAAAAGTCACAGCCTGGAGAACTAGATTCTCTTTCATTGCTATGGACTTGAAGTATTTCAGTTACTAAGCTAAGATTCTCATGGATCTCTCTTTTGTTCTTTAGAAAGCAATTTTGTTATAATTAACCTGTACTTTTACTTTTTTCTTTTTTCTTGCATAATAATTTCAAAGGCATATTCACATTTGTCATAAACTGTTTCGAAAGCTATWAATTTAGTTCCTTTTCTGGAGGATTGCATGGTTTTTACACCGAAAAAACTGTTTCATACTCTGCAGTTTGCAAAGTGACTATGTGCTTGCTAGAAAGCCTTTTACTGAATTGTCTGCAAGATAAAATGGTGCCTTTTTAACATTTAAGACCTTCAACAGTAGTTRTCTGAAGAATTTAGATATTAATCCCATTCTTATAGCAATTTTGTATAACTGTTCACCAGCAGGAAGTAAATATCAGTCACTAAAAACATCTACATCTGAATTTAGGACATTTTGAGTTATGCTTGATTGACAATTGTAAATAAWGATACTATCCATAAGCTCTTCCACCAACAAATCCAGTTAATGTATTATATCTTGGTATAGATACCAACTGGTAGCAGAATTTAAAAAAAATGTTAACAAATTCTAACTATTTCTAAGGAATCTGGAAACRGTGATACAATATCCTTATTAAAATGAACAGATGAGATGTTAGGATAGCAATCATAAGATCCAGAAGTAGAAAAATTAGTAATATAGGTTTTGAAACAAAGAGTAGGAGATACCTCAAAGTCCAAACCATTAGTTTTTATCCCTTTTCTCTTCTCCTTTCTTGTTCTACTGAGTCTTGCTTCCACTTATGAACATGGAATCAGATTAATTTGTTTGTCAAAATACATTTGTAATCTATGGATTACATGAACAAGTTTAGGAACCATGGTAGTCTGCATTCTGTTTCTTTTCAAAACCTAATTTGCACCTATATTTTCAATATCTAGGATAAAGTATGATAAAAATGAATAAGCTAAACACTTTTTGTGTCTGGCAGAGAACAAACCAGTGTGTCTAGGGCTCGTAAACCAATAGGACCACACCCAAAACAGAGGTAGGCTTCAGTYGTTCAAACATCAGTCTCTAGAATAATTTCAGACTTGATGAAATACCCTTCCTGGTCTCTAGCTTCTATACTCCAGATGAATGTGTGTCTGTCCAGTCTGCAGTTCTATGCAGATGACTTGCTGTTCTAGAACATCTAATGGCTTCTTCTCCTCCTGTGCAGCTTGGAATTTGGGTTCGTGTTTCTGCAGAGGGTCTGYAAGGATCCWGTCAACCTCATTTTCATTTCTCCTGGTGCTGCAGTCTGTTCATCTCCTCCAGAAGCTTTTTTTTTTTTTAAGTTTGTTTGTTTTATTTATTGTTGTTGGGGTTTTTTTCTTTTTTTTTTTTTTTTTTGTTTTTGTTTTTGGTTTTTTGTTTTGTTTTGTTTTGGTTTTTGTGGTTTTTTTGGTTGGTTGGTTGGTTGGTTTTTAGTTTAGTTTGGTTTGGTTTGGTTTGGTTTTGCTAGGCAGTCCAGCTTTTCAGCCAGAGCACAGATGCAGGTGCACATGTGCACAATTTTCACTTGTTTCAGTGGGAGACCTCTGGGTGCCCTGCAGCTCAGACTTTGAGAGGAAGTTCTGATGTGCTGGGATGGTAGCTGTTGTTGAGGCTTGTGTTTTGTGCCCTATGGCACATCACAACATATTGAGCAGTCCTGTGCTGTCCTCATTTGTTGCTGGATCCCTTCCACATGCCTCTGTGCACAAACTGTTGTACAAACTACTGCATTTGTGCATTTGTATTTGCTGTGCTCCTATTTGTTGATCACCCTTACTTTAGCCTGCAGGAGTATTGGCCAAGTGTGCTGGGGATGCAGATTTTGCTTTGGCTAGGTTTATCAGTTTATCAATAGCAAAATGATGGGCAGAGAAAAAAAGCACTCAAAAATCACTGCAGAGAAATATATTTTTATTTTTTTAAGTAAAAATGACAGATTTCWCTTTTAACATGCTGGCACAGAGCAGCATATTTGCTTTTATGTTTAGCTTTGCTGTCTAGCCCCTCATTGCTTAACATCTGGGTTTGGAGATTTCAGATTTCTCCTTTGGAACCACCACAAACTTGCCAACCCTCAGAAAAATCTTTTTGAAGATCTGGCTGCAGAGGGAGACACCATGGGGTGCTTGAAACTGCAGAATCYCAGAATCATAGRATTACTGTAGGTGGCAAAAGCCTTCTGCAAATCATGTAGTTTAATCCCTTCTTCTCAGAGTAGGGTAAAATACKGCAGGTGGCTCAAGGCCCTGCCCTGCCCTCCACAACATCTCAAGGCACCTTGTTCAGCCTTTGACCACCCATGTGGTAAAAGTGTTCTTATGTTGAAATGCACTTACATCTATTTCAGTTTGTCTCTCTTGAGAGTCACCTGTCAAGTCACCTGTCAGAAGAGTCTGGCTTTAACTTCTTTGTTGCCCCTCATCAAGTGTTTTTGCAGACCGACAGGATGCTCCTGAGTCTCCTTCTCTCCAGGCTGAATGCTTCCAGCTCTCTTGTCTTGACTATTGCTCTAAGTCCTCAGTCAATCAGCTCTAGAATGTCCATGTCTCTCTTGTGTTGGAGAGTCTGGACCTGAACTCAGCACACTAAATGTGACTTCAGTGGCAGAAGGACCATCTCCTCCCTCACAGGATGTGATGAGTTGCCACTTCAACCTGCTGAAAATGCCTTTCCTAATGCAGGCCAGAAAGCTCTTTGCCAAAAGACCATTTTTCCATGATTCCACTGSCATCAGGTTGGATAAAGAAGTTAGTCCCTAGGAGAGCTCTGGTGGGCATAAAACTTGTTTGAGTCTTTGTTGTCAGGAAATACACACTGTGTGACTATGGGAGGGAGATGAAGAGGAAAGAGAACACCCATAATCTGGTGTCTGGTGTCCCTGCATAACACAAGCAGGGTGCAGGGACAATCCCAAGAGTAATTCCTCACCAGACAATGTGGTTACTGGGCCCCTTTTAAATCCCCTAGGTGTGCTCTACGTGCCATGTGAGACAGAGAAGAAGGGGTGTATTGCATGACGTGCTGCTGAGTCATACTAGGGCATGAGTAAAATGAGTAGGGTCCCTACCGTGCTGAGGCCTGTGCCGTGCAGAGAGAATGTGAGCATGGGAGGGTAARTTGCCTGCCTAGGTACAAGCCACACCATGTCAGCTGGCTTCAGTGTCAGGCATTCAATGCCCTCATGAAGATRTGGCTGTAGAAACAAAATTCAAGGGAGCATTCAAAAAAAATTATTGTTACCGTCTTCAATTTAGTTGTATCTTTCTTCAGAGTGAGCAGGTCCTAACATAACTTCCAAGGTTTAGTCAATAGAAACATTATTTTACTAAAAATATGAACACAATTTATTTTAGATGTTAACAGGATTTTCTGGTTGGAAGACAGAAATATTTATTTTAGACAAGATTAGTACTATATTGTATTAGGTGATCTGTTGTAGCCTATAGTACCAAATAAAAGACTTTTTTTCATGTAAAGTACATTTCTTTAAATGGAAAAAAAATTACAATAGATTTTAAGAAACATTCCTCTAGGTAGGGGGRTCAGTAGGCAGAATATCTAAGAAGCAAACATAACAAACATTTTTAGATAACTAATTAATACATTGAATTTGGCTGAAGGGTACTGGTAAGCTGGAAAAGCTTGAGTTTGTATATAGTCAGCCATGCTAGCAAAATGCCAGAAGGGCATTCCTGACTGAGCATACTAATTTATTCCTGGAGTTGCTATGACTTATTTCTTACAGAATTGTGGGGTTTTTTTGTTTATTTGTTTCCACACAAACGAGCAATGAACAATTGTTCTTTTACTTTTATTTTTTAACTTTCAGCCTCTATGGATTGGTGTGGCTAAATTACTTGGCAAGTATCCCATTGCCAATTCAACATGGCTGTGTATTGTACTATTGTTTCTGGTTTTGAAAACAGAAAACAAATCTCAAGTCAAAAACATGCAATATTTAGACAAGATGTAAACAACCTGCTGTGATTTATTGGAAATGCCTTCCACAAGAATAATCTCAGGCATCCCATATGAAGGTGTTTAGAGGGAGCATGGGACTGTATTAGTCTAAAGTTTATATATTTAATGTGTATTTTTCCATGAGATTTTCCCACAGCTGGTTCCTACATATGCATTCAGTCTAAGATAAAGGGCTGGGCATTTTATACAACTATTACAGTGTATGCAAATTCATATTTGCATGCTTTAATTAAATATAATCTCCATTTGAAGTCTGAAGGTTGCAGGGACTACATTTATTTTTTACTCGTCTGAATCTATGATTATCTTGGCAATATATGCATTAATGTCAGCTGCTGGCCTTGTGCATGATGATGGCTGTTCTTACTGAGCATCAGTCTTGCCTACTATGTAAGAATACTGAAGATGGATCACCTTTTTTTTTATATTAAGTGACTAAAACACCTTTGGCAGGGTGCTTCTTTCATATTGGCTTGTCCACTTAGTGATGTGTCTTCAAAGCGCTTTTCAGCACAGCTGGAGATGTAGTACATGTTAACACAATTTCTCTGTGTTTTGAAATGTGGGACAACCTATACGAAAAAATAGATCAGAACACTTCTACTTTTTTTTTTAAAGCATGTTTCAGGAGCTGGGGAAGAGACTGCAGAGGTGAAAAAAGACTTTGATTAAGCTGGTTGCCTATTTTTTGGTATTTCTTATAAAGCAGCTATTATGTATAGACAATAACATTTTTGGTTCTACAAATCAAAATTATTTAATGACTTTATAAGTCAGATAATTGTTTGTGAGAATGTAAAAATCCTGTCATCTTTGATGAAATATTTGAAATATTAACTATTTGTTGAAATAAATATTACACATTAATAGACTAGAGACGAAAAAGTWAGATCCTTCTCAAAGGAAGCAAATATCTTTGTCACATTTTTAAAAAATTGGACTTAAAAAGAAACTGACAWATGTATTTGAGCATCTAAATGTTCACATTAGTATACTATATAGCAATCCTTTGTAGCATTGTTTTTTCATAATTAAGAATATATGAGTGTAACAAAACCAAATATACTGTAATTGCAGACATTTGAATCATGGCTTATGATGAATAATTAATTCTTTACTTGATGCATTTCTTCTAACTATTTTTTAAATAGCTAATAGAATTACATGGACAGGAAATTTTTTCTTAAAAATTAGTCCATATAAGGCTTTCTAGTCTAAGCTAGATGTGTAGAATGTCTCTATAGTTATTTCAAAAAAAAAATCAGAGGGAATCATTTGCCTTTTTGAGACATTTACACCTTTAGACAGACTGGAGTAGATGTTTAATTTTCACATGACTAAACCTAAGTAAGATAAAATTTTACTTTTTTTTTTAATTATTATTTTTAACTCCACCCCCAACACCACTCCCCAGAGATGCATTTCTTCACAGAGCAAAATAATGTTCTAAAAAGAAATTACAGTGTCATAGGGAAGGAATTATTTCTAAGTACGATTTCTGTCTCACTTACTGAAGAAGTTGTATTTTCGGTAGCAAATATGGTAGGGGACTACAAGGAAAAATAAAAAGGACTTACAATTTCAGGTTTGACAAGTAAACTACCAGCTTGCTTGGAAATAAGCAAAAAATTCCAAGAACCAAATTATGTATAACACAGAAAACCTATTCCTCCCACCCTAATGCAAAAACTGTTGTTTGATCTTCTCTCTTGATTTCACTGCTTGTCTTATAGGAGGGTTCATTGCTGCTGCCAGTACAGGCAGTACATACTATGTGAAACATAATTGGGCTTGGCAGATATTTGGTGTTATTGACACAACATGCACTTTTTGCATGATTCAGGAGTCTGAGCCCACACTTRGTGTGATCTTATCCCAGGAACTGAAAACTTCTGCAGCTGAAGCACACCAGTATCCCTCTTATGGCCTATCTTYTGAGTCAGGGTAGCTGCTGCAAAATGGCCAAATGAACAGAAAGAATAGCAAAGTGGAAGATTTGCTTCAGTGGCTTAAGGGAATTCAAATGCTCAAATGGATATCAGGCCCTTTTCATGTGCTGCATGGTCATTTTGGAGGCTGGGACTGAAAAATACTGGAAAATTGAAATGTTTYGAAATAACTATATACAGTCCTATCAGCACATCAAAATCTTTTCAGGTTGGCTGCCCACAATTATTTGATGATTTAACCTTGTTTTCTCTGGTACTTGCAACAAAGAAAGAAATTGCGTATAGTAATACCTCTTGGGCTGACCAGGGAGTATTGAATTATACATTAATCATTTCTAAAGGAATTTTTAAGCATAATTATAATATAAAAAATTAAACACTTTGATATCTTACATCTCAGTCATGGGACCAAATGCAGGACAAATTTTCCCCATCCCATTTGGAATTAAATTACAAAAAACATTTAAAAATCCTGTGTGAGAATTTCTGATCCTGTTGAATCAAAGATTAGCATTTGTTGGGTTGAATATGTACAGAGGATAATTTCCTAAGGGATATATAATCATCTACCAGATATAGAAAGAGGAGCACAGTGATCTGAATTTCCATTTTAGTTAAAGCTTTTGCTCTCCTAACAGGGTTATTACATAAGCAGCTGACAGAGTTTCAATTCATGTTTTATCATTTTTCCACACTGTTTGTTTATCTATTAGCAAACATATATACCGACATATATATGCTAAATTACCTGCTTACAAATATAGACACAGATATTCAGACACAACATTTTAAAAAAAGTTAGTCATTATTTTGGTTGATTAGGCTATATGCAGGCATTTTGTAATATGATTACAAAGATAATTACAGAATAATTTTCTTTTCAACTATAATTAGCCCATATTTCAAGTTAATCATGATACATCTTGCAGAATGTTTACAATGTCAGACATACACTGATAAGCTTCAGATCTAGGAACATAGCTAATTGCCCTATGCAAAAATTATGATATGTTTCTGTGTTCTTGTTCTTTAATTATAGTGTMTTTTWTTCTTTTTTCTTTTTTTTTCCGTGAATTGGTGTAGATACTTTCCCCTGGAGGGAAGTGAACAGTTAAAAAGCTTTGAACTCTGTGTTTTTAAGGCTTTTAATAGGATTTCCCAAATATTCAAAATTAATATGTGCAAAGCAGGCTTACCAGGCGAATTCTTTGCAACCCCTGGCAAAAACTCTTGGGGGTTTTGCGCATATTTTATAAACTGGTGTAGACTCAAAAAAGGTCAACCACTTGACATTCTTTGACTGTACAGCAAATTATTCTGCAAGGATTCTCTTGTCACTCAATGTAAAAAGGCTCTCAATTCAATATTTCTTTCAGTTTCTCTACATGCACATGAAATCTGGAAAAAAAAWTAGTTTGCAGATTCAGGAAGGGGTTCTGGTGAAAGTTTRTGTTTCCAAACAACACATCCCATTTCCTCAGGAAAAAAAAAAAAAAAAAAAATCTTGAAGCTTATTTCAAGTGGTTATTTTTTTTTCTGGCTTTCTTTTGCAAGCAGAAGGAAAAGGAAATTGTCAGGTTTATATATTTCCCATAAACATATGGAATGCCAAAAACCCTGAAAATCAGTGCGTTTTATTCTGTGATACAAAACCATGGCTACTACAATGTTTTTGAAGTCACACAGAGCAACTGAATGCAGATTATCCATACTGYTCTGCAGCAACGTTCAGGAGGATCAAAGCAGCAGGCATCACGTACGAGTTCACAGGCACAGCTCCAAAAAAGGCAAAAACCCCCAAGAATCAGAGCTGATRTCTTTTCTAAACAGGAGACTCCTGTGGTTAACTTGGCTATTACCCAATTTAAACGGTGAGTCATAGAAGGTACATGGCCTTTACATGCTTCTTGCTGTTGCAGTGGGATCACTCATGCCTGGCTGTATGACACCAAAAAGTGGTGTCAGCAGGAAGAGTTACTCACTGCCTTTGAACTGCTCCTTGTTCCCTCTGTTATGATGCCTGAGCTCTATGGCAGTGCTGCATAGGAGCCAACACATTTGAGAAAAAAAGATTAATTTTACAAGGCCCATAAATCTATAACCCTTATTACCACGGAGCAGAGCCATGAGTTTTCCCACTATTTTGAATAAGGTTATAATAGAGAATAAGATCCTTCCTTCTCAAGCCGAGGAAAGATGATTCAATTGCCTGGTTGAGAGATCTAAGCAGAATCCTCCCCTGATAAAGTCTGTACTCCTTCATCTGTCAATTTATTCAATTTTTGTCTTAAATTTTCTTTAATGAAAATCTTTAACTTATTCTCATAAGGATGAATAATAAGGATAGAGACAATCATTAAGACACTCTTCTCCCACATGGAGCACAACATGCTCTTCTCCACAACTGCTAGACTTGCCAGATTATTGCTAATATATCTCCACCTGTATGACCACTGAAATAGTAAACTGGAGTTGAGGAAAAACCTGTTGCTGGCTGGCCTTTTTTTTCTCCTACACATGGATAATAATACCATTCCACTCTAAATTCCACTCTATCGGAGATCTTGTAAGGTTGGTAATACTCTACCTACTCTTAACTCTCTTTAGAGAGAAAAAACGAAGTATGAAGATATGAAATGATTCAGGTAAGGTCACCCAGGAGGGCGGTAGCAGATGTGAAGCTGTCATCTAGTGTCTACTGCAAGTGTCTGCATTAGAGTTTTAGTTCAGATGGTCCAGTCTATGTGACTAGATTAGAACTCAGCATAGGGGAACCCTCTAAAGCTGGACAGAGTTGACCATAGAAAACAACCATTTCTCTCTACAGATTCATTTCTATTGYAAATCAGAACATGTTAACATATTTGTTGGTTCCATGCACTCAGACACACCATATAAAATCACAAACCTCCCTGTGTAAATGACGACAACAACAACAACTATACATACACACACACATATATATATATATATATACATACACTCCCCTCTGTGACACACAGAGCATCCTATATACCAGGTTTGGCCTTTTTATTTATTGCTAGTCAATTAGAATACATAATCTAGTGTAATCTTACCTTTTCAGTCAGGATTGCCTCTGGGAAAGGTCTAGGAAATGTTGCTCTCTAGCCTCCCTCTGTTAGTAGAGAAACAGAAACTTCCATAGAATGATTTCTAGAATTTTAAGAGCTATCTCACAAATTGTGTTGCATCTTCTTATTTCCAAAGCACAGAGATCTTTCCAGTGATTAAAATGTATCTACGAGGGAATAAAGAGAAATGTTAAAATGAAGCATGGTCTTTTATCATCTTCACATTTTGTCTGTGATTTGCAAAGCTTTGAGACATTTGCATGAGGATATTTCAGGCTATGCATTATTGCACCCCAAGCAACTGTTATTCAACCTACACCAATCTGAAATTTTAAAATCATCTACGCTATTAATATCCAAGCTGTACTGACATATGAGGTTTGTGTGGTTTTGGTAGTGGCAGGGCTGGGCTACAGGGTGGCTTCTGTGGGAAGCTGCTAGGAGCTTGTTCCCCTATGTCTGKCAGAGCCAATGCCAGTCAGCTCCAGGACAGACCTGCTGCTAGCCAAGGCTGAGACAATCAGAAACGACAATAACCCTTCTGTATAATATATTTAAGAAGGAAAAAAAAAAAGCTATTTGACATACGTAATTGTGGCCAGAGAAGACCAGAGTGACAATATGTGAGAGGAACCACACTACAGACACCAAGGTCACTGGAGAAGGAGGGTAGGAGGTGATCCAGGCACCAGAGTTGAGACACCCCTGCAGCCCATGGTTAAGATAATAGTAAAGGAATTGTGCCCTTGCAGCCCATGAAGCTCAATGGGGATGCAGAGATCCTTGTTCAGCCTGTGGAAGAGGCTCATGGAGTAGGCAGATGCCTGAGAGGAGGCTGTGAACCATACGAAACCCGTGCTGGAGAGAGCAATCCTGTGACGAGAGGAGTCTGGCACAGGTTTACTGGTAGGACTTGTGATCCTGTGGGGGAYCATAGCAGAGTGACCCACACTGGGACAGTTCAGGGGGACCTGTCGCCCATGGGATGGACTCAAGTTGGAGAAGTACACAGAGAACTGTCTCCCATGGGAGGAACCCACAGTGGAGCAGGGGAAGGACTCCTCTCCCTTGGCGGAGGCACAAATATGCAATGAACAGACCATAAACCCCACTCCCTGTCTCCCTGCACCACTTGAGGGGAGGAGGCAGAGCTTGGAAAGGAGGGAGGRGTGGGAGGAAGATGTTTTTTAAGACTTATTTTACTTCTCATTATCCTGCTTTGATTTKGTTAGTAATAAATTAGATTACTATCCCAAAGCTGAGTCTGTTTTGACCATGATAATGATCAGTGAGGGATCTCTCCTTGTCCTTATCTCAACCTGTGAATCCTTCATTATATTTTCTGCCTCCTGTTCACTTACAGAGGGGAGTGATAGAGSAGTTTTGATGAACACTTGACATCCAGCCAGGGTCAACACACTACAACTGAATATTAACTGATGTCTAAGTTAGACATTGACTTTAAGAAAAGACAGAACGTATATTCATTATTAGTTTGCATAAATTTGTTATTAAAAAGAAAAACAGGATGTAATATTTAAAAAYATTTAAGTATCTAGTGTAAATTTCAAAGTTACTTTTAGTGGAAAAGAGGTCCTTTTAATAAGTTTTGTTAACTTCAAAAGACACGTAAGATCCTAAATTAATTAAAAAAAAAACAAACCAAAAGAACCAAAAGTTCRTGAAATTGAAGTGTTTATTCTACATTTTATACAATATTTTCCTTGGAAAATAATTTTATTATTATTCGAAAATTTTAAATATTTGTACATGAAAAACTGTGACAGGTTGATAYTKGSCAAACACCAGTGCACCTGTGAAAATCATTTAGTCATTCATTTTGGTTATAGTTAAGAAGAGAAGGGAAAAAGAAAACTCATGGTCTGAGATAAGGATTAGGAGGAAACACTTTAAGGACAAAACAGGCTCAAAACTTTAAAAGGTATAAAGAAAAAAAAAAACAAAAAAAACCCCAAAAAAACCCACAAATACCAGAACTAAAAGAGGATAATGACAACTAAAATCAACCTTTAGAACACCTTTGGATCATCTTTAGAAGCCTTTCTTTCCTTCTTGCCAACAGTGTAGGGAGACAAAATAYGGGATTTTTAGTCAGTTTGCCAGTTTTTAAGATCTTTTAAGATCTTTCCTCACTTTGCTTTGGGAGAGGAGTCTCTTGTTACGTTATGGGTTCTTCCCATGTAAAAATTATGTCAGATAAAAGTCAAATAAATGCAAGTGATGAGATTTATCAGATCACTGAAAAAATGCACTATGRAACTAAGGTTTCATGAAAACAATAGTTACTGAAGTCCAGACAGAGTGAAAGATGTCAATGCAATAAGTCAGTAACATACCTTTGGTGCAAAGGAAAACACCGGCAAAATTTCAGGAAAAAATGTGCTAGAGGTTTTACTATTGTTTATAGGCTGACATAAGTACTGCTTTCGCAATTCCAACTACCCATAAAAATATTTGTCAAAAGACTGACTACTGACTAATTCACTTAACGATACTAATAAGTGCAAAGGGAAGAGAGCTATGTCATTTCCTCTACATYTGCCATTTCATCCTCTGAGAAGGTTATCCTCATCAAGAGACTGTAACAAGATTAAATGCCATCCCTCTTAGTGTTTGAGACAGATGAGACACATTTTCAGCTTAGAAAGAAAATGGGATGACCGTTTCAGCAGGATAGAGATTCCCTAAGGGATAGGATCTATGAAAACAGTTGACAAAATAAAAGATTTGATGGCCAGAAGCAGAGGTGCACACAGTATGTGCAATATGTACCATTTTTCCTATGTGCAGAATCATGTTGGCAGGAGGCAGTGCCAGCCCAGCCTCACCGGTACTGGTGTGTCACAGACAAAAGGAAGGTTATGAGTCTGGGTGAAGCCTGTGCAGCTGAATTTCACACAGCTCTGGGTTACTCTTGTCTCTTCTTTCTAGTGAGGCTGAATCAGGCATTCTGGCATGAAATGTCTTGTCCRGCAAGGTGAATGTTCTACACACTCAGGCAGAAATGTATTTTTACCACGGATAACTAATAGTTGATTTYGAAATAATTTATTTAAATAATGTATGAAAACATTGTAAGAGGTGGAGATCTTAAAGTAGATTACTGATGCACTTGTGCTTGCCTGCCTTTTGTGTTCACCAGGGTATGCACACWTTTCTTCACAGGGTATCTATCTATAATATCTAGGATGAGAATTAAATAGATTTGGAAGAATCAGTTTCCCTAAACCTAAATTTAACCACATTAAACGCGAGTGTACCTGGAGATCTTCATTCAGGCATGTAAATTAAGAAAATTAATTAAGATAATTATTATATATTTCTAATTGTAATAATAATATATAATAGAAAAAAATAAACATATAATCATGGGAATTAACTGAAATTATTCATGTCTATTATATAAATCATATACAGAAACGCAGATCCACAGGAAAGTGAAGCCTAAGCTGTTTACACTTTTAAAGATTTATGTTTTACTATGAGCATATTCCTGCTCTATAATGCTTTTACCTATTACTCTATTTCAGCCCTGCATCTTCAGCTATGGAGTTTATGCCACTATAATTTTATGACCAAAGTGTTATACTGCCATTCGAAATGAGACCTCTAACCCTTTAACTGAGGCTTTTAATTGTGTGCCTGAAGAGGTAATATGAGGCAAGGCATAGAACATTGAAAAATAGTCAGAGAGCAGGTGCCTAGGTTTTTATACAGCTGACAGGATGTTTTAGCCATTAGCCAAGACAAAAATCCTGCCTGTTTAAATTTCCTCTCTGACTGATGGACCATAATTAAAAGATTCAGTCCTGCACCTATTGAGATCAGTGAAATGACTACCAGTAATTTCAGAGGCCAGTGAATTAGGACCTAAATTCTCTGCTGCTCTCCTGGGACAAAGGGCCATATGGCAAGCTGACTGCTCTTGCTCACAGTCCYACCTCGGAGAGAGAATAAAAGGCTATGTGATCAGACATGGGTACTCTGCACCTGCTCCTTTCTTTTTCAGCATCACTTCAGACTGGAAGCTGCATTCACGGTTGCCGAGTATAGGAAGTGAGAGAAAGAAAGAGAAATAATGGCTAGCTGTATCTTTTCAGTGTCATCACAATAATTTGCATTTTATTTAGAGATACAGAATACACAGCTCAGATTTCCTGGAAAAAAAAGATAATTCTTTTAGTTTTGCCTTGTTGTTGTTTCTGAAATGTTTTATTTTTGATTTGTTTCTATTGACTTCAAAGATTTTAGATTTTTTTTTCTTACTTCTAATGCTGAGTTATTTGATATTTTCCAATTTTTCAGCTGCATATTTAAAATTCTGAATTTGCTAATGTTTTCTTGTTTTGAAAAATACCGTAATATATCATGATTATGATCACAGAGATTTTTAACAGCTAAGATTCTATGAAAAGTATTTCACTCTATTATATCTGATGACTCAATTTCTTCTTTATATGCAAGATGTAAACAGTGATTAATCACAATTTAAGGAAAATACTAGAGTTTTAATATTTAAATGAAATCTAGTGCTATGAGACTTGCTGTATGTAGAACAAGGCAAATTAGTCACACAGTATTATTTTCTGAAATATAAATCCTAAATGTCACAAATTAAATATTGTAGAGCAAGACACTGTTAGGATTTTATTTTTCTACCTGTTGAATCAATGTTGTATTTGATTGATATAATACTGGTTTAAATCAGCATAGAAGTAGCACAAAATAAAAATAAAATCTAGGCCATCTTATATTTTAGATTAATCTTGTAGTTGAAAGATCASTTTGCCAATTATTACAGGGACTCAGATGACTATAGTTTAAAGCTTCTAGGAAAAACATACATTTAATAACCCAAATACAAAGTTATGTGGCACAGAAAGTTTAGATACCTGTATTTCCTTCACAGAGCTATTACTTTTCCTAAGTTTGCAAGTCAAACCCAAAACTAAACCACTGAATTATACCCTAACAATAGRCATAATCTTGAAGATGTGCAGCAACATGAGTTTAAGAAAGTGACACAAAACCCAAAGGGCATGAAAATTCTGTTAAAATATGGTAGGGTAAATAGTTCTATTTAAGTRTATCCTTAGTCATGGGAGATGCAGGACCCATCTGTGTCACCATTCAGAAGGAATTTTGTTTCAGGCAAATGAAATCCTCCTTTAGGTTTTGAGCTGAGAATAAGAACATACAACTTATCTACCAGCTTGATCTTTCCTCCATCTAATTTTTTTCTTCAGAGGACCTCATACCAAAAGCAATTAGAAGATTCTCTGAAGTGGAAGTGGAAGTATATATTCCATCACAATCTCAGTTAAAGTCAACAGAAAACAAGATAAATTAATTAACTTATGCACATTACCAKACCAGTCTTCAGTTTTATTTTTGACACATTGCTCCCAGCTATTACTATTTTAAAAATATTAGAAATGACACAATTACAAGACAAATAAACTTGCAATGCAATGGGATTCCTGTAGTAATTGATCTATCTAAATGTCAACCCCCAAAAGACTTTTTTACTAGTAATTTGCTTATCTTTTTTTTCTGTTGAACAGTTGAGAAAATATATATTTTATTAAACCTTTATTATTAGGTTGTTCAAAATTCAACKTAGCACTTGAAGCACCTTATGTGTCTTTTGTCCAATTGACATATCAATGTGACTCTAACATATCCTTTCTCTCTCCATCAGAGTATCTGTAGTGAAATTTAGGTCAGCTGCAACAAAAAGTTTCTGCTTTCCTGAGCCATAGGATCTGTTCATTCTAATGCAAATAATGTCATGCTCTCATGAGTTGCAGAAGGAAAAACCTGTCCTGTCTTTTTTTTTTCTCCCTTTTCATTGTGTTTTTGCTCTCTGTTTTGCTCTATATACCTGCATTTCATTTCATAATTCCCAAAGCTTTTATGAAGCTAAACAGATATGCAAACTCTCAGTGCAGCTCAATAGAACAATTTTCAAACATTTGAAGTCAACTATCAGTAATCCTTGCTAAAAATACATTTCTTCCTAAGTGCACATGACATTCACCTTGCCAGACAAAAAAAATCATGCTGCAATTCCTTTCCCCTCTCTTTCCTCTGAATGGGCAAACTCTTCAAATACTAGCTATGAAATAAGAGTCTGAATCAAGTCCATTAGGTGTTTTACTCATATTACTTATAACACCCATCTGAGGAGCCAAAAATAGTTATTTATACATGTTTAGACAATCTGTCAAAGGTATTAAATTTAACTCTATATGTGTGCAGTTAGATAATAGACTTATGCMGTGAACATACTTGAATCCTAGCATGTTCAGTACACCAAGAAATGTCTTATATACAACACAAATTGCAAAGAAATTCTGAAAATATATATTTATATGTATTCTGAACAAATTTAAAGAAATAATAACTACCAGAATAATGCCACAGTTGTTTTCATTTTAATGTAATATAATTGTATTTAAAATRTCACTATTTTAATAAAAAGACCTTGGCTATTTGACTATCTAACCTGGATTAATTTGGTCTATATTGTTCATATATTGATATAATTTGCTAATGCTAGTACCCAATTTAGGAGTTCAGAGTTTAGAAGCCATAAGAAAAGGCTCAATTAGGATCTGAGGAAAGAGGAAGTTTGTAAAAAATGCATATGTATGCAGCTACAGCTTACAGCTGTCAACATGATTCATTTATTTGGTTTTTCAACCTCAGATGAGATATAAACAATAAGAAATTAATTTCTGAATGCAGTCACATGATGAGTAAGAAAGCCTCAATTTAGGGAGATATTAAAATCATTTTTGGAGGACTCTACACTCTGATTAACTATGCTGGTAAAGGATTACATAAATTGTGCTGTTAAGGCACAATACAAATTTCCTTTGCCTGAAGTCGTATTTTTTTCAATGGTCACTTTCTCATTACACAGAAATTTGATTTTCTGTTAAAAAAATTATAGATGTGCAATATGTAGACAAATCTCAGTGACTACCTGAAGTGTAAGTGATGATATTGTCTTTTAAGACCTTAGGAATATAAATAAAATGATCAAAATTTTGGCAATATTTTATAACCTCCTGTTTTTATTCTYCTTAAGTTGTCATAGTGCTTCAATATATGAAAGTTCTAGATGACTCCAAAATCCCTAATTAACTGATAGACACTTTTTATTTTAGTGTCAAACCTATCTGTATTTATTTATGTTAGCTTTAGGTTAAATAGCCCCTTCTTGTCACTATTTAAAATAAATTATAAAAGACATAAACCATAATGAACACTAATAAAATTAATTTTAAAGCACTTCCCTGTTTTCTGCATGAACAAATACTTTTTTGTTTACTATCTTGTTACACAGGAGCTCATATTAAACCCACAAGGAAGTGAATCAGCTCCCAGCATTTTGAAAWTCAGCTTTGCTATCACCCCTTATTATGCTTTATCAATCAAAGTCAAAGAAAGAGAAATTTATTTCTCAAAAATGAAAAATTAGTGTATCATTAATGACAAAGATATGTGTCACTCTTGGAAATAAACCCCAGTGTTTAAACATACTCAGTCAGCTCTATTCAATTAGTAAGTCTGTCAGATGTATCTATCAGTGGCAGAAATGGAGGCTTGCTGTATAGCAGCCTTGGTGMAATTATGTAGGAAAGAATATCTGATTTCTAATCAATTTATTTATTTATACTTTTTTTTTTCAAAAAATCTTCCTATTCTGCTTCATCCCTTTACCGACATGGCAATTAATCAATATTTATGTAGTTAGGGAACCCCTCATATCTCAGCCTCTAAAGACAACAAATAAATCAYGCCTATTCTTGATTTGTTGATTCTTCATGAACTATATGAAAAAATGGGYCTTGCCTTCCCTTTCACAGTTCACTTTATACCACATGTCCAACTGGTAAAATATAYGTGTTTTATGAGTGCAAATGTAAATCAATCCTTAAAATACTTAAATTATGGCACTGGCACTTTTATTTCTATGTAATCATTGCATTTCTGCTCTTTTCTTTAATGACATCTGATTTGTCATAATCATATTAATTATTTAACTTTATATTCTACTTCTCTTTGCACGCATGCACCATAGAAAGAGGGCCACCTAAGATACAAAATAGGGGATTTTTAATATAAAGGTAGAGTTGAAATAGTGGAATCTGCATGAGGTGATGCACAAATAAAATGTCAATGGAGATAAACTCATGCACTCTCAGAAACTCCCRGTTTGAGGGAAGTGTCTCCACTGCTGTATTTCAGGAGGTATCTCCAAATTCTATCCAAAATCACAGACTGGATAACTAGAGCACTGTTCAAAAAAATAAGTACTGTGGGTCCCAAAAAAGGACTTAGATTTGAGGTTTATACACCTCAGAAGAGGCTCTAATCTATTTTGAAAAGGAAAAAAAAAAAAAGAAAAAAGAAAAAAGAAAAAAAAAACAACTAATTAAAGAAGACACTACAACTCTGACTTTTCCATGAGTAAACAAAGTATTTACCCTTAAGAAAATCTGAGATTGTTAGTCTCTTCTTTATGTTGCCTATTATTAATAGGTTCTTAGAAAATTGCAAAACTTTGTACATTGGGTGGCCTAAGATATTATGAAAACTTTAGTAAAAAAAATTCCACCTCTYAGGTCAGGCTCTTTGTGATTGGGCTTTACTTACTATTTGATATATACTAATTTATTTAAAAGTGATTTGAGGACCTGTTAATCATGGTGTTTCTTATTTCCTGCATCCACTAGCTGCCTCATTGGTATAAGCTACATAATTGCCGAATACTTATAGGGGTAACTAAAAATCAATGAAATTTAAGATTTGAAAGAATGAGGTGCTGTAYAGAGTTAATACACGTTGCTGTGTGCTCCATACACCACCAGAGAATGTAATTTTATTTGGCTATTCAAAACTGGCAGACAGCTTGACCTTAAATATTGCTCCTTCAGTTCTTCCTTTGTAGAAATGGGATGGCATTAATTTTCTTATAACACCATTGTGAATATAAAGTAGTTGATGCCTATAAAACCTGTTTTTGTGGTGCATTAGTCCATAATTCTCTGTTCACAGCAGTGTTCACACAATGTGAGCTGAATAAATTGTGATATTTCAAATTGAACAATGAGCAGAATAACAATCTACAGTCATAGCTGATCAGTAAAATCCATTATAAACTCCAACTAGGTAGGAAATGAGACGTATAAACAGGTCATTAAAGTCTATATCACAATGCACGTAAACAAAAAAATCTGCCAACACTGTGCATCCTAAATGACTGACAGACTCCAACAATATTAAGCTTAGTATATGATAGGGGGAGAAGTTTCATAAAAGATATGCATTTTAAAGATTTTTTTGAAAATAAAACTACAGTCGTAGTGGAGTTTGTGTTTAGACTGCATGTAAACACTATATGCCGCAGTCTGCACATAAGTTTAGATATTTAAATTTCCACCACAGTCAGCAGAGATCAGAGTCTTGATTCATCTACCTAAGCATGGAGGTAGTTGAGACATCTAACAGATATGGTTGTTGCAGATCTGGCATAGAGCCTGTTGGAGACTCTCAGTGTGGCACTGGGATGACAGCCACTGTATCTGTATCCTTAGGCATCTCAAATGGTATGAGGCAGCTGTGATAAGAATGCAATTAATTAAAAAATAAAAGTAGTTGATTCAATTTCTGGAACTGATTCCAGCTTCCTAACCTGTCTATGTTGAAAAGCAAGKGTTGATCAACCAGGCTTGAGCATCAGCATAAAATAAATCCTCCTCACTCATTAAATTTAACATATTTGTTTCTATACTCTTGACCTGTGTATGCTTTCTCTGACAACACTGCGGTGTCAGGAATAAAACAGGGGCCAAGGATTCTTCTCAACTGCTGATTTCGATATGGTCATCCTGTGTTAGGAAATTAAGAGGAGGAATTAGATCGACCTGAGCTATTGTATGCCAGTTAGCTCTAGTCTGTATTTTCTGGTTTAGATATAAAGTGGTGTGTTCTATTCACAATCTCAGTGGTTCTTCAGTGAGCACACTTTTTGAAACACCTGCTGTTTCCATTGATCAATAGAAGTAAAGAACCTGGAGGTGGAATTTAGATTCCATTCTCTGCTTTCAACACTTAAACATAAATGTTCCTCCTAAGCCTTAGTCACAATTGAAAAGGRATAAGTTAGCAAATACAATCTCATTAAGTACAATACACTTTTTTGTGAGGTCAGTTGAGGGTAATGCTATTCATATTCACTTTGTAAATATTTGCCTAACAAAAAATTTTTGGATTCCTCGGTGGCAAACAGTTGACAAGACCAGGTGCACTGTACAAAAGATGTTTGTATTTATCAAGAGAGGAGGAGTTTATTGACTCTTTCTACATAAATAACATCTATATTTCTTTCAAACTTCCTTCTGAACATGATACTACAATGCTTTTAACGCTTAGAAGAAAGCATGAAGAAAATGTGCCAGTACATAAAAGAGCTTAGTTCGCATGAAGGATTTATGCCCTTCTGATACATGATTTTTCTTGAAGCTTGACACAATTCTAGCTTTTCCCACAGTACATAGTGCTATTGAGAAGGATAACAAAAGGCAGTCCTAATGAAAATAGGTGTAATTAACAGTTGGGGGATTTGTTCCATTTTTGGTTTACTGGGGGTCTTCAAGGTGAATTGTGCACGGCTAATGTGTGTTAATGATATTCTTAGAAGTTGAATCTTTTCTCATGATCCGTGTGGATTTCACTGCAGTTTAATATTTATTTTTCATCCCCTTGTGGTGATGAATGAGATGTATCTGTCACTGGAAAACTCATGTTTTGAGAGAAAAACAGTTTAATAAGTAAAGCAAAAGATATGTGTAGAAGCAGAGCAAAATAAGGAGTTAATTCTCGAGTTCCCAGGCAAGTGTTCAACCATCTCCAGGAAAAGTAAGGCTCCACCACATGTAATGGCTTCTTGTGAAGGCMAAGTCCATTACTACAAACATTCTCACCCTGTATTTTAGACTCACTATCTTCAATCATTAATAATGATGAAGCTGACCTCTTTCAATTCTCTTTTCTGTAAGAGATGTTATAGCTTGCTTTTTTTTTTCCTCACTAAAACCTTTCCCCATAGTGTAGATGTTTTAATACGCTTATCAGAATTACTGTCATCAGCCTCCACTACTGAAGGAGCATTTTCAAAGGTTTAGGTTTGTGGTATAATATAATCAAGAAAGCCTAGGTAATTTTGATTTCCCATCTGATCCTATTGTGGTTTTGGTCTTGACTTCTTGCATCTGAATTACGTATTTGCCTRCGTGCATTCTCCACCAATTTGTTGCACTGTGAGTTATGCAATTTATGAGGACAAAAGAGATACACCTCATACTTAGAGCTGACTTAATGTTCAATCTAATTTTAATCTCAACTGTTTAATTATCTTTAATCCTAATCTAATTATTAGAGAAAAACAAATATTATTGAAAAAACAAACCAAACTGCAAATCTAAAACCAGCTAAAGCCAGACAAAAAAGACCCCAAAAAAACACAAAACAAATCTCTCCTATGAATGATTTGATTAGAATTATTCTGCTTACATTTCGTGCATCTACTCCTTCCTTCTGCTGTTGTTATGCTCACCCACTGCCTGTGTGACTCCTAAGCCTGATGCCCTCAGGGGGTGTGAGGGTGTGTTACACTGAACTGTCAGTTTTATGAGCCCATTCTCATGAGAATATTGYATTATGGGGAAGTGCTTCTTGTCCATAGATCCTCTTGGAATTATTTCTGTGTCTTTTGTAACACTGCCTACCTTGTTCTTTCTCCATTGCTCCACAATTCCTCATTTTATCTTTATTTACTGTACATGTTGGGGTTTATTTAYTTCAGATACTTGTTCTTTGGATACTTGTTCTGTGTTACTGATGAAAGAAAAGGGCTTACCCCAATTTCCAAGGTTACATTTCTTTTATAACAAATCAATGGCTATYAGTGGTTTGTTTATAGTTCTGGCACCTCTGGTATCATGCCTACAGTTTCAAGGTGTTTGCTGTCATGACAAATTTGCCTTTCTGTAAATTGCTTTTTAATTTTAGGGCCACAGAGCATTTATTTTACACATAAGTGGCTTTTATATGATAGTTTTACTAATGTTTCATCATATTAAAAACATAGCTGCAATGGGACTTCACAAAACAAAGTTGTACTAAAGTTCAGTAAGAGTCACGGGGTTTAGGCAATTGGTGCTGCACCCAAACGAGCTGACAGGAAGTTCCAACCAAGACCAAAGTAGGAGTAGACACAGAACACACACCCAGGCTTAGTCCCAAGGTCTCACAGAATTATCATGGATTGTAGCCTGTAGCATGGACAGTATCATATTTGCTGAGTTAGAGGGTCACAGCTCCCTCTGTCCGGGTTTGTTATTCTACCCATTTTTCTTGTGTCAGCTGTTAGTGTCAAAAAGCAGAATATGCTTTCAGGATGTTCACTAAGATTTCACTGCTTCCAGTCACCTTGATGTTTTTAAAAATCTTGACTGAAGATTGGTTTTAGATACCTTTAAGGCTTTCTTGTTAATGTGAAATTTTTCTAGCTCACCTTTTCCAAGGTTGCTAGGGACCTTGATGAGTGTTAGAGGTGGGCCTTTGCAAACCTCATGAAGTTCAATAGGGCAAGTGTACAAAGTGCTGCACATGGGTCAGGGCAATGCCAAGCACAAACACAGAATCAAAGTATGGATTGAGAACAGTTCTGAACAGAAAGAGGCAGTATTTGACAAGCTCAATATAATCTGGCAATATGCATTTTCAGCCCAGAAAGCCAACTGCACCCTGGAATGCATTAAAAGAAGGGTGGCCATGAGGACAAGGGACATGTTTCTGCTCCTCTACTTCTCTTTTGTGACCTCCCCCGGAGTGTTGCATACAGCTCTGGTGTTCCCAACAGAAGAACATGTACCTGTTGGAGCAAATCCACAGGAGGGTCACACGGATGATCAGAGGACCAGAACACCTCTCCTATGAAGACAGGCTGAGAGAGTTGGGTTTATTCAGCCTGGAGAAAACTCTAAGGAGATTTTATTGGAGCCATCCAAGCCCTACAAGAAAGATGGATAGGGACTTTTTTCAAGTGCATGTAATGAGGACAAGAGGTAATGGTTTAAACTGAGAGAGGGTAGGTTTAGATGAGACATAAAGAGAAAGTTCATTGTAAGAGTGGTGAGACAGTGAAACTAGTTGCCCAGAGAGGCTGTGGATTTTCCATCCCTAGAAGTGTTCAATGCCAGGTTAGAAGGAGCTTTGAGCAACCTGGTCTAGTGGGAGGTGTCCCTGTCTGTGGCAGGACCATTAGAATTACATGATCTTTAAACTCCCATTCAGCACAAGCTGTTGTATGGTTCTGAGTTTTTATGATTCTGTGTCAGTATCTAAYGGTGAAAGATTCAGATTATCTTACACTACAAGTCAGCAATCACCCTCTGTCACAACCCAGAAGCAGGTGACTGCTCATTACAAATAATTGACAGGCTGAACAAAAACATCAATCCATGTGACAGGGAGCTCCCATACTTTATTGTAAAGTCATCTTAACTCCAGCAACTAGCCTTCTATTTAGTGTCAAAAGTGCTGGCTAACAAGCCCTAAACTTTTAAAATAAACTATACCAARCTCCCAACTCTCAGAACAAATTTCAGATATGAAGTAAGGAATAGAATATGGCCACCACAATTGCAGGAATAAAACAAGAGAGAGGAAAATAAGAAAAAGAATAGGAGAGAAAGAGGAGGAAAAAAAMCAGTCTGTAGATCCCATGTCCTTCTTGCTGCCATGGATGGTCTGGATCTGGAGTCAATGAAAGAAAGAGAGAGAGAGASACAGAGAGAGAGGGACAGAGAAAGAGAGAAAAGAGAAAGGGACCAATCAGTTTACAGATTACCTTGTTTACCTGGTATATGTCTTTTATGTAAAATAATTTTTTTGCACTGTTTGTGCCATATTGTTCACACATGCACAGCTAGCCCTTTAGAGCCTTCCAGGAAATGAGTGAGGGGAAATTRGGAGTCTGTGGTGGTCCTGAAACCCTATTTAGTGAGGTACCCAAGACTTGGTCCTTCCCTTAATGCAGGTGCGCTGAGCATGAGTCTCAAGGCAAACTTGAGACCCYAGTAACTAAAAATTTAGCTCAGAACAGCACTGCTCTGCCTTCACAGGACCCTCTGTTCCAATCAGAAATCTCCTGTTGCAATAGTCAGGATGCTTCAGATAAATGATGTTGACTTGCTTATGCCTGATCCTTCGTGCTACCTTCTCTTGAAGTCCACACTATATCTCACCTCTTTCCTTTTCCAGTGGGGACTGAAACCTGCCCTCAGTTTTAACTGTAATTTCTCACCATACTGTTGTTTTCATTAACTTTTGTGTTGGTTTCTTTGCTGCTTTCTGTGTTCAGGTTTTTCAGATTTAGTTTCCGTGTAGCAGTGCCAAGAATTTGTAAATGCTGATACAAGCTGCTGAGCATGCCTTTGCAATTTTGGTAGATGACCTGATTTTAAAATTGATGCAAATATAATTAGTTTGTACTGGATTTATTGTTGTCAGTGTTAGGGTTTTTTTTTTATTTTTTTTTATTTTTATTTTGCCATCTGGCAGGCTCTGTGTTTCTTTTATAAGGAACAGGATACTCAAAAACTAGGTCAGAAACATTGACAACTACTCTGTGAATGATTGTTCATTGTTTTAGAAATTGATTCCTCTCAGAGGCTATTATTGGTCATAATGTGGGAGATGAAAAGGTGATGGAACTGGTGTTTACCCCTTTTTTATGCCCTGATGAAATATCCTTCAGTAGAACTGACATTTTAGGAATCTGGTCAACAAATAAGAACAGATAAAATTCCACTAAGGTCTACCTCTGGCAGCAGCCAGCAGCAAATGCCTAGGGATATAGTAGAATAACAGAGTGAACTCAGAGTAACACTGYAGAAAAAAAATATTTTTTTACATAAAAGTGCTTTTGTTTGTACTTACAAGAGAGTGTAGGAGCACATGATAAATAAGGGTACTTCAATCAGTAAAAATAGTAGGCATGATAAATGAAATATTAGCAGTACTGTTACAGAAAAGAAGGAACAAATTGCTATTGCTAGGCAAAYAGAGCCTTCACAAATAAAATCAGGTTTTGCCATTATCTTGAATATTGATATCCACAGTGTTTTGCCAAGTAAGATATATCTTGATATTACCTCTTATTTTTATTTTCAAACAAATCTTTTGACTGACCTCCAAGTCCATTTGGGTATTCCGTTGTCACCAGAAATCAATACCACTGCATGCTGAAGAAAACTTTTTTCCACATTGGAGTTGCCATTTTTGCCCATGGAAGTTCTCACATAGTCTGCAATAGGAATTGACTGAAGTGTCGCATTACTATGTCCAAATAAAAGGAAGAAGACACAAACTCAGTAGCTGCATGTTGGCTCATATTTGGCAACACTGAAGGACGCCTCAAGGGCTTATTTACAGCAACCCATAGTTGCATCAAATGTGTTTCTTAATCCCAGCAAGCAAATGTCGTGAATGAATATAAAAGGGAATTTGCTGATCATGACTTGCAATGTTTTTATATGCCTCTAACCATAAATGATCTTAAATTAAAAAAAGAAAATGAGAAGACAGATCTACAGTGGAATGACCAGTGGTTGAGAGCTCTGTCTATATTTAAGTTATGGTAGACCTAGGTGACAGTAGATAGCAGTTGAAGACCTGCCATTTCTAAAATTTTCCCATCAATTGACTGCTAAAGAACTCTAACACCCAAGCCTCTGGGGCCAAGAAATATTGTATCTATTTACTGCCCTGATCATGTCTGYCCTGATCATGTACTGCCTATTCTCRTCCTTCCTCTGTAAAGTGGGTGATAGGTTATGACTAATTGCAGAAAGTAAAAGCCCCAAGTAGCAGTCAACTTCATGATCACAGTGGCAGCTGTAAGGTTGCTTGAATTCATAGTGGAAGCAGTTGAACTTGTTTGCGGCTCATCAAAACAATTACAGTGGCAATTTTAAAGCAAGAAATTTAATTTACCTGTAGAAGTCCCATGTTAACTACTGTTTGTTTCTGACACCACCAATATTCTCATAGACACCCATCAGACACCTATCATTTCAGCAGTGGAAAGAGTCAGACCAGARGATGCCATGACTGCTGGACATGCTTTTAAAGCCCCTGTGAGGTTATTGTAAAAGGATACAGAAATATGTTGTATGTTTTATCTGGTCTATCTGAAGCTGCAAAGAGTTAACACCACCAAGCTTCTGGCATGCAAAAAAATAGTAAATACTTGGGAGATCACACAACATGAGTAAACAATGGCGGCATGTATGTAAGTGTGCATAGTTGAGTGATTCATCAATCTTAAAACAGATCTGTAAAATTGGACAATTTAAGTTCAAGAAGTCTCTTATTTTTCTCTTAATTATAAAATCCAAAGAGGTCAGAGCAAATGCCACGACAATGGTTAATGTTAGGTGACATGGATGTCTTTTCAAGTGTATGAAATTATGAAAGTGGTTCAAAATATGGTTCTAAATCCACAGGGAAGCAGAAAATAAAATTGCATTTTGGCAAGCATTTTACTCTTCTGTACTCCTATTTCTCACTAAGGAAGCCAGGTCCTAAGTTTTATCAACTATGAATTAATGATACTCTTCAAACAGGCAGAATATGACAAAGATTTAAAAAAAAATCTTTCAACAATTTTTCCTATAATTATAAAGCTTATTGGTATGTAATGTATACTTACAGTGATATAGTTGCCAGTAAAGCTTACATAAACTTCTCAAAGCATCACAAAAAAACCCCAAAACAACATAAAAATCAAACAAACAGAGAAAGAAACAAATTYATAAGCACAGAATGAAACTTTTTTTAGTATAAAAATTATTACACTCACCAGAGAGATATCTGTTATAATTCTTAATTAAGATGTGTTTTAAACATTCTAAAATCCTGATGTCAAGTTTTTTTTGTCAAGGTTTCTGGTTTCTGGGCTATTGCATGAAAGATAGGGAGTAATATCTTGTAATCAGTCCTTTTGAAGAAAAAAAAAATGGACATTCAAAAATGTTCTGTGTTCATCTTAGGTGAAGATACAGCTTAGCTAATCTGATTTAAGTGCAAGAGCTGTGCAAAGAGATAGGGGTTCAGGTATTTTCTGGAGTGTCTTCTAGTGACTGACTTTAGAAAACCTTTTGGCCATTTCAGACTGTAAAAGTAGTCTGAAAAAGTAGTCACCTCCTCCAACACTAAAAGTATATTCTGCTTTGAGGGATAGTCATTGAAACATCAGTACCATCTTTATAGGATCCCATCTGCTGTTGGTGTGACACATAGAAACAACTCCACCTGATATTTATCCAGTTTAAAAGATAAATGATTGCAGCTTGTAACMTAGATAAGAAGCAGCACATTTGAAACAGATCCAAAAGAGTTTGGGGCCCATCTCCAAAAAGCACTGCAGGAAAATCCTGAGTGCTTTTGGTATCTAGCAGTAAATTGCTCTTCATAGGAGCATATATGTGTGTCCTACATAGGCAATTTCATGTGTATTAAAGGAGGGAGCTTTCATTTGATGTTGAAAATAGATATATTAGGTCTTTGAATTTGAAATAGTGGGATCTTCACTTTTATTGCAGTGGTGGGGGGGGGGGATCATAGTTTTTTTTGGGGGGGACCATGGAGGTGGGTTKTTCATTCTGTTTACCTCCAGGTGGTTTTATTCTTTATATTCAGATAGCATTTATTGCATTAGTCCAGCCTATTGAGTTAGAAAATCAGGTGTTACCATGCCTTGGCTTTCAGGCTAAATTTACTCAGTCGTAAGTACAAACAAAAAGTGTTTATAAAGATATTGTAGGTATTACATACAAATTACTGAGTATCCAAGGAAAAAGTGTTGTCAAAAAATACCAGTTTTATTACAACTTTGCTCATACCATCCCTCAATTTTAAAAGAAGGAAAAATAAATGTTAAGACATGTTTTAAAGTATGCAAAAGACTCATAGTGACAAAATATACAGAAATTTAGGCTAGTCTCAAAGAGAGATAATCTTCACCTGGAGAACATCACATAATTTCCAAGRGTTATGGTCACCATATGCCTAAGTAATTCTGATGTATAATATGCAACTAATGAAAAAGTAAAAGTACAAAGGATAGAAATTCTCTGAACCAGAAAATATTAATCTTAACAGTGAAGCAGCTTCGCCATATGATTTTAATAAGTATTATAGTAAAAGGATTGAACTGAGAAGGGGGGTGTGGGGGTATGGTCCTGTGAATTCAATTGTATAATAGAAAATACAGTCTTTGAGCGCTACGGAAATTCAAACCTCTTGATATAGATGCTTTTTTAGTAAGAATTTGCATGATGATAATATATACAAAGATTGTGATTAGGTTATGCCTTCTACATGAGTAGCAGAAACARTTCCATAAATGTTAGATGTAAGTATTTAAAATTGGCTTCACTTTAAATCAATAGGAGGATTTTTTTTTTTTTTCCAGAAGAATGTTTTCACATAAATAAGAATTTGGAAATGGAATTGCATTGAACAGGAAGAGAATTTGAAAGTTTTTAAGTTTCTTTGATACGTGCAACAGATGAAAAACAGCTTCTCAGRTTGTAAAGAGCCTTATAAATTTCACAAGATTCAGCAAAATATTTTTTCCCTCATGCATATTCAGTGCAAAAACCCAGCATGACATCACATCTCCTAACAAAAATGAAGGAAATAGCTCTATCCTACCACACTCTTTAGCTGCATTTGAAGAGATAAAAATTTAAAAAAAATCACTTTAAGGTCTAGACAGAGCCCATAAAAAGGATGCTGATTTTTTTTCCCCCAAAATGTAGCCCACTCCACAATTAATAATTTCTCATAAATATCTGAAGGTAWCATTTGCTATTAAATTATCTATTCTAAATTTTATAGCTTCTAAAAACCATCTAATTTATTAAGTAATCACAATGTAGACAACAATAACTTGAAATCTTAGTAGTATGGTTTTTTGGGGTTTTTTTTAATTTATTTTGGGGGGTTGTTTTGTGAAGATTGTTTGCTTTTTGGTTTTACTTCTTGGATGTTCTGAACATTCTGGTACAATCAATAATAGTTTYGACTCAAAGATTAAACTGTAATTTTACATTAAATATTATTCATTTTATGTTCTATAAGTAATAATTTTATCTATGTCATTACAAAGAAGGAGTAAATGGAGAAGRAAACAAAATATACCATCTTTTAATTCATTATAGGTTCAATGGATAATAAATAATCTAAATAAGCTATTTCAGGTCAAAGAAAATTTTTGTCTAAATCTGAAATTGCACAGTCAAATTTTTCATCAGTCTAGTCATTTGAAGCTATTAAAAAATTAAAAATATTTCTTATATTTATTTTGCTTAAGGTTTTTCATTACACCTGAAGTCAGTAGGAATACCCAACTAAGAGTTGAGTATGAAACTGAGAATGACACATGGGGATGACAAGAGAACAAGCCACTTTCTTCAAGAAAGAAGTCTGGCCATTAAACAAGATGTGCTGATAGTGTTTTTTGCCTTGCCACTTAATGATAGAAATGCATTATATGTTTCAGTAACAAATATTGTGCTTCTTCATGCAGAAAGTAATAATAATAAACCCTTCTGCAGTGAGAGCAATCACACTTCTAAAATTATCATAGAGATTCAAAAGCAAGGATTGAGGAAAATAGGTTGACTTCATATTTAGATTTAATTGCATTCAACAACTATGATCGTAAACTAAATAGTAAAGGGGAAGGTTTCTGATCCTGCTTTCTTTTACCACAAATTTGTGGAACAAAAGATACCTTTGCAATAACTACTTGACAACACAACAGAAAACCCTGTAGGTTCCTGAGTCTAATAATTGTTTCCTCAAACAGGCAGTGAGTAAGAGTAGATGATCACATACATTCATTTTGCTTCCTTTTAAAGAATGATGGGACTGGATTCTAAGGCAGAAATAAGGCAAGAAGTTCAGTAAGTATTCAACCATCTATAAATCAACGACATTTTGTAAACCTTTTAGAAAGAGAKAGATACAGGAGAAAGAGAATATGGGGAGAAATGGGAGTCTTGAAGTAGTTTGACACAAATGACAGAAGATGTTAAAATTCTATTGGCCTCTTTGCCCAGGTAACGATCAACAGGAGGAGGGGAAATTGCCTCAAAATGCATCAGGGGAAGTTGGACACTCTGAAGAAGTTCTTCACTGAAAATGTGGTTAAGCATTGAAATGGGCTGCCCAGGGAAGTGGTTGGTCACTATCCCTAGAAGGGATCAAGAAAGGACTGGAGGTACCATGGTGGTGTTTGGTCAAGTGTTGGACAGAGATCTTGGAGAGGTTTTCCAATCTTAATGGCTCTTTGACTCTATGATTTACACAAATCTCCTGCATTTAGGGAGAAGCAACTGTGTGTCATGTAGAATACCCAAGGCTGTATTAAATGTTTACAGATTCTTATATTTAGAGAGCTGGATTCAGCCTCAAGTACACATCTATATCCTCCTTATACTGTGCTTCCTATTCTTAAATGCAAGAAAAATGAAGAAAGAAAAAGACAACTATGATCTGACCTCTCTGTTTACCAACCAGCTGTACACTTTGGGAGTCTGGAAAATAACTCTCCCCTCCAGGCAGAAACCTGCAGGACACTGACTCAGACCAGTGAAGTTCTACAACASTTCTTCCTTTGGGCTGTGTCTAAAKAGCATGGTGAATTTTCACTAAGSYTCTGTTTGTAAAGCAAATTGTGTTTGTCAGCTTCATTGCTACTAATTTCTCATGTATTACAGGCCAGATTGATAAAGGAGCACGGCGTTACACTTCCATCACTCAAATTTCTTCCATGTTGCAATCTATTCTACAAAAAAATGTATTTTCAACATTTAAATAGATAATACATACAAAATGTGACATCTTTGTACAGCATGAATTTGAAGATTTATTTTCATATGTTTTGAATAATAAAATATAATAAAATGTTTATTTTTTAATTATTGTTGAAAATGTGGCATTGTAAAGTGACAAGTTTCAGAAGTATTAAGGTTTCTTCTTTGTCCTCTGAAATACAGAAGAAAATTGCTTTTTATTTAGAAGATCATACTTTTCTTTCCTATTTTCTTACTACCTCGCTCTCCTCCTTTAAAGTGAGCAGAGCTGCTGTCAGCTGAGCTTGATGATAAGGTAGTTCTGTTTGTCAGCCAATAGAGGGAACACTCAAACCTGGCCCTCCTGCAAGATAACAGGATGAAGTGTTCCTGCCGAGACACTCGGACAATCAAGGCTTTCTTTCTTGTGCTTTGTTACTGTAAACTATTACGGGTGACCTACTTTCTTTATCCTCTCCAATAATGTAGAAGAATATCAGATCCAACTAAGCTGCCAGYGTGGTCTGTAATTTCCAGTTTAGAAAGTAGTTGTATCCAAAAGGAAAGGTAGTGTATAGGATTACCATCTCAAGCTGCATTATGCTAGAAAACCAAGGTTAAATAAAACTTTSTAAAAGACTTGAAACCTGACAGCTGATTTCCAGGATAAGGTGTGRGTTTTTAAGTTTTACATGAATTCTTCGTCTTAAAAATTAAGTTCAAGAGCCATAGTTTAAACTTCATAAAATAAACTCTTATAAGCTTAGCTAACAATACCTGCTATGTTAAAAAAAAAAAAAAAAATTCAATAAAGTTTATCACTGGAATCTTTTGAGATAAAGAAGTTGATAAAAATATATCAAGTATTAGGTTATTCATATAAAAATAAAAATCTGACTTTACCTTCCATCTCATGTCTCAATCAATGTGCCACAAAAAAATGTTACTTCTTTCACTTACACTGAAATGGATATGCAGGAAACTTCTGACTGCAGCATGAATTGGATGAATTCTGGTGTAGAACTGGTGCAAGAATTCTAGGAAAACATTCACAAGACCCACAGGGAAGCCTGAAAAGTTTCGTACTACAAAAAACCCCTCAATTTTGTGTTTGTTTGAGTTGAGTTCAAATGACTGTAGAGAATCAATTACCTTGTCTGGACACCAGAGAAAAGACTAAAAGAATTTGTTATGCTTGGGGGTATGCTGTAGGGAGACGGAGTTGATAATATGCCTTACAGCAGACAATTTGTATGTTCACTTAAATTCCTCTCAAATGTAAGGACATTGAACTGCAGGATGCAATCCTGTGTTCCAGAACACAGGTTGCTTCTGTTCAGTCAGACTGCATTTTGAGTCTTTCTAAGGAAGAGTAATACAATAAAAAAGACAACTCTTAACAGCTGCAAAATTTCCTAATTAGTACCTAATCTCTGTTTTCTAATTCTTATATCATCATTATTCATACTTTTGAATATTTGGTTATATGTTTTGGTATTGGTTATATGTTTCACCTCAATAAATTTTTTATGCTTTTCCTGTTATTTTTCATTGGTTCACACTTGGGAATCAAGTCAGAAATATGCTGCACATTATTGGCAAACAATGTAGAAATCCCTTTAACTCTAGATGGTTAGTTAAAAAAAAAAAAATCTACCATTGTTATACAAGGGAGTAGGTTTGTAAAGTTATTTAATGCGTATGTAATAATAAAGCAGAAAGAATTATATCTGTTCTTAAGGTTAAGAGTTATTTTAATTATGTAAAATGTCAGAAGACAAAAAACCTCATTGCCAGTCRACTTGTCCATTGTTCAAGAGCTGAACATCAGGTCATTCTTATGCTTCCTCTTTGTATTTAAATATTCATTTTAACTAGCACTAGCCTAGAACTTCCAGTTCTTTATGACAATATTCAATATTTACCCACCTGAAAGACTACAAAGAATAGAATAATGTGCAGGTAATCTTTTTTTGCAACTTCTTTTTTCCCCTGTTCCTTACATAATCCCTAACAATCAGCTAAAACTGAATTATAACCAAAGTGTTTGTACAATATTAAATGTTGCTCTAAGTGTAAAAAAAAAAAAAGGTAGGGATTAACTGAAGAAAGCAAAAAGGCTTCTTAAGTAACTTAATATGTTTCTGTATAAAAGCCAGCTATTCTTCAGTTCTATTATCACATTGWAAAAGAAATACGTCTTCATTTCTGTTGTCACGTATATGTTATTATTTTTTTTCAAGATCTATTATTGTCACCTAGGATTGATTACAGAAACACATGAAAGTTCCTGGCTTATTGCAGCTAGAAGAAAGTCTCAGCAGATCATTCAATATGAATGAATGCATTCAAATTTAATAGAATGCATGGCTGAGAATTATCTTCACAGAGATAATTCAGTATGTTATGCATATTAGTACCAGAGAGGTCACTGGTTCGTGTTTTGTTCAAAAGATAATTCTGGAAGGAATACCACTTTTATAGAAATCCTCTAACAATGGTACTGAAAAAGTAATTCCTTGAAAGCGATGTTGAATTAGGTCATCAGCACAGCCTGCTGTGCTGTCAGTTTTGCCTTTTCCCAAAAGACTAACATAAGCCATGTGAGGATTTTGTACTTTGCAAAGAAAACTGCAGAGAAGAAAGTGCTATTTAGCACAATTTCAACTTAGCAGCCCTAGAGTTCATTTATTCATGAATGTTTAAAAAAGTATRTGATGCTTAAGAAACTTTAATGAAGCAGAGCTGTAGTTCTCACAGTACAGAATTTCACAGATACTAACTTYCTACAGAACATAACTGCATGATGAACATGATACGGAGGACATCAAAGTTTCCAGATGTTTTATTTTTTCAGATTTTAACAAAAAGACCCTATGACTTTAGTGCAYAGCTCTCGTAAAAAGATATTCCTTAGTAGCTGTACTCATGGTTGTGTTGTGCATCTAATAAATTTTAACAAGAATTAAAACCCCAGTTATCTAAAGACCAGTCAAATAAATCTTTTTAGAAGCAATTGAWACAAAACTCATACACATGGAATCATCTTCCAAAAAAACACCTTTTAAATTAATTCATTTATGCTCTATTCTGAAAGTGCTGACAGGGGAAAAATAGAGACAGAACTTTCACTTTGKCAAGAAATTTATTTTATTTACAGCTTGCTTACATTGAATCTTCTTGCATCTTGTGTAACAAGACTGATGCTGATGATATTGGAGTACACTCACAATAAATAGTTCTACAGGAAATGCAAATTCTGTGCACCCCTTCTGACATCAAAAAGCCCTYAGAAGCTGGAAGTATACTTTAGTCATTCATCCATTAAAAATAATTAACTAAATCTTCAAATGGTCTTGATCAATGTACCTCAAAGTGTAACTCTAAATTATATCAGCCAGGGACCTGACTTGTTTCAAAATGAGCAWGAATTACTACATAAGCAATTTGCTGATGGAAAAGGCTGAGGTGATGAATTTTAATYAATCTTAAATCTTATATTTTGGGATGAATTTTTGAAGGAATATATGAATGTCTGAGAAAACAGACCATTCCAGATGAAAACAGACCTTTGCACAGAAAAATACARTATTATGAAAGTGAAAACATAGCAATTTACAAGTTTGTTTAGAGGAGAAGAGGTCGAAGAATAATACATCAACAGATACAAGGAGTAGGTTAAATCACAGTGTGCTGATGACATTTCAAATACAAGTGCTGAGCCTGCTTTCCTGGACAAGCATTCCCTGTGTTTATTATAAGGCATTCAGCTTCCAGTATCTGTTATACTTCTCAACCAAGAGAAAATCTGTTTGGATTTATGATTTCTGATTTTTTTGCGTAAAAATAGAAAGACAAAATGTATTAGGGATTTGATRTGGACCCATGCATAAGCACAGTTCTCTTTTTATTAATGCAGTGCCATTCRGAATAAATCTGAACATTCAATAGAACATTTGAGTTTACCACAAACCTTGAAAGTATAGATTTAATTGGTGAATACTAGATATATTAAGAGTAATGACTTCATAACTAATCAGTCTCTTAGAGGAGATCTTTCTCCTCTCTTAGAGGAATCATCCTTCTTAAAGGTCATCAGTGTAGATATTTATGGCTGAAATAGACATTCTAGTCTCCCTTTACAAAGAGTGAGGGAGAGCATTTTTTAATGAATTAACTTGATAAAATGTAAGACTAACATGAGTTGCATCCCAAAATTTTTTTTCCCTTCATTGTCATTTAAAGGAGATTGCCTTGAACYGTTTAGTGCAAATATCTGCATCTGATTAGACAAATATCACCAGCTGTGTTAGCTCAATGAAATTTCCTTTCTAAATCTGAACTTTAAGATTTTTAGTTCCTTAATTTCTCAGGATCAGAAATTGCGTGTATTTTAAGTTACATAGGAAATATAAAAGTACAATTTCCAAATAAAACAGAAATCAGAGAGATTTAGGATTTTTTCTCTGGTATATAATTGTGGGAAAAATAAAAATACTCCAATATTCATGAATAATTTATCTCCAATTCTATTTCCATAACATTACCTTGCAGACAATATATTAAGTTTTTCAATATTATTGGTTATGATTGGGTATCAAAGATGATGAAGTACAGGAAAGTCATCAGAATATAATACAGTCTAACTATATGCACAAGACTATTTCACTCTCTCTTTCTTTACAAGAATTATATTCTATTAAGTCAATTATATGGACAAATGAATTTATTTCCAAATAAATAATAAAAAATAAAATTACTACAGACCTTTTTCCTGGTCATCTTATAATACCAAATCAGAAGAATGTATCTTTTTCTCTGGTATGTAAATATTTTTGGTTCATCTTGAGATCCTGTTTTTATTCGTTACTTATTTATTCTTTTCTCAAAGTATATTTATGTTAGAACATGGAAGGAAGGAAGGAAGGAAGGAAGGAAGGAAGGAAGGAAGGAAGGAAGGAAGGAAGGAAGGAAGGAAGGAAGGAAAGGAAGGAAGGAAGGAAGGAAGGAA
>QVAJ01000014.1:6869627-6880595 GCA_003546035.1 Mixornis gularis | reverse complement strand
AGGAAGGAAGGAAGGAAGGAAGGAAGGAAGGAAGGAAGGAAGGAAGGAAGGAAGGAAGGAAGGAAGGAAGGAAGGAAGGAAGGATGGATGATGGGTTGATCCTGGCTGAGCACCAGGTGTCCACTAAAGTCATTCCATCATTCACAACTGGAGCAAGGAGAGAAAATATAACAAAGGACTCATGGGACAAGATAAGGACAGGGAGAAATCCCTCCCAATTACGATCATAGAATTGACTTGGGGAAATAAATTCACTAGCAATCAAATAAGTATAAGATAATAAGAAATAAAACCAACTCTTAAAAGCACCCCACTCCTCCCTTCTTCCTGGGTTCAGTTTTACTCCTCACTTTCTTTAAGTCCTTTCCCTCCAGTGGAAGAGGGAATGGGGGTTGCAATCAGTTCATCACAGGTTGTCACTGTCACTACTTCCTCCTCAGGACAGGACACTTCACACTCTTCCTRGGCTACAGAGTGTTTCCTAGTCACAGGTCAAATCACACTGGTTGGCTTGTAGATATTCTATYACCTTCAAGAGTACATTAACCATGTCCATGCTATACAAAATTTGCACTTGGATCTGCATTAGACCCCAGTAAGTATAGCTGAAGGTGAAAAATTATTGAGAAAGCAATTTCCCAAACAGTTCAAATGCTGTGATTTGTTGGCAAAAAGTTAATTTATTATACTTTGGTAAAAAGGAATTTTCACCAAAATTGCAGCCAGTGAAAACTGTTTGTTTCTGCATGGGAAATAAGATAGTGGAAAGAGAGTGGACAATGCAAAAGCCATATTTTGTGTATTTCCTCATGGCCATAGATACCTGATTTCATCACTTCAACATTGCTTTGGGATTTCTTTAGCACCTGGAACTATCTTTTATGTCCAAGAGGAAAATTCCTTAAGAATGTCTAGTATGTATTTGACTCTTTGAGCTCTATTTACTCTTTTAATTAGTCTGGTAATTCAGATATTTTAAAAGGATATTTCAGTACTTAATGTGAAAATTGATTAGCTCAGTAAATATTGATAGTGTGTGAGGTTTTTAAATTTTATTTCCTCCTCTGCTTTCCCACTCCCACACCAGTATGAGTATTTATCTACACTGTCTAGATTTGTTYATGATTCAGAACAGAAGCAGTGACATACAATAGGGAAAGAAAGTACTGCCAGACTTCCAAGTGTGCTGAAACTACTGTTGGAAATGTAAGGTTCATGAGATATGTTTTGGTAGKTTTTTTTTTATTTGTTTGTTTTAAATTACAGCTTGGTTCATAAATTAAGAAGTTATTATATTTAGATACATTTCAAAAAAGTACCAATTTTTCTATGCATATCTGAACCAAACCTAAACCATTTTTCATCCTTTACTGATTGTGACATAAATTGTTCTACAATATTTCCAGTTTTCTGGAGATGCTGTAAAGCTCTCAAGCAAAGCTCTCCTGAGAAATTTTATGGTTTAAAATATCCTTTATATTATGTACTATGCAAATTACACTATGAAGAAGACACTTGTTTCTTTTCTTTACTCTCTGCTGTGGGATCATAAAAACACAAAAAGTCTACAAAACAAAGATAAATAAAAGGTCAAGGGGGGAAGAGGAATTCAGCATTCTTCTATATTTTTGTTTAAGTCTATAGATTTAATATAGAATTTTTTATTTAATAGTATACAAAGTTGGCATGYCTTAAAGTTTAAGTGATGTGCAGAYGACAACCYCAATTGGATTTTAATAAAATTTATCAAGWCCTGTATTCTCTTATATGCATATACATTCTATTTTAATTGAGACTAACAAGAAATTTGCTCCCTCTGTGCACTCCCATTTTTCATTACCCTACCACTGTGAGTCCTGCAGAGCTCTAGTTTTCACTGGATTGTCAATTCTATGAGCTAGATTAAATTAATGAGTGTGACAATCACCTGAAAGTATCATGCAGAAGGTAAAGAGATATCATACAAAGTTGTATGGTTATTGCCAAGTGCAGCCTTAAGAGATCTGGGACTGTCTGATGTGGCTGTACTTCCACTGTCATACCTGACACAGGGACAGAACTCAAACTCACMTCGCAGGACTGTAATGCTCAGTTTCCTACCCACCCTTATCAAGGCTGCTGCCACTCTTCTTTCTCATGTACATCAATCTGACTTACAGTGCCTTTTCTTTACATAAACAGTGATAAATCACCTAAACCCGACCTGCAAGTACTGTGTTGTCCTATAAAGGAGAACCCATTGTTTTGCAGGGTTTTTTGTGACATCTATAGAATTTGTATTAATTTGCTGAGTATTTGGATGTTTAGCGAGGGGGA
Organism: Mixornis gularis; assembly: GCA_003546035.1. Classification (NCBI taxonomy): domain Eukaryota; kingdom Metazoa; phylum Chordata; class Aves; order Passeriformes; family Timaliidae; genus Mixornis; species Mixornis gularis. The sequence goes on along the minus strand of QVAJ01000014.1, from coordinate 6,878,279 downwards.
AGAATGTAAGAAAGGTTTTTTTACTGGGGGAGTTGTTGCCTTTTTTTTTTTTTTTTTTTTTTTTTTTAGGAAAATTACTAGGCACTTCTGATCATCTACAAAAATAAAAATGCAGTTTATAAGCCGAAGCTGATGTACAAGAGATATTTTTTTGATTCTACAAGAAGTTTAAGCAGCCAAACATTTCAAAACTTCAGATGTATTTCAGTACCTAAGCATGCATTTATTTTGTTTGTGTTTTTCCAGTTTTGCTAATAAACCAAACCTGGATGAGCAGGTGCTCAACTTTATTTTCATTCAGAGTAGAATGATTACACAGTGAAAGAAAATCAGCATAGAAAAGCAGTCAATTCTTGCTTCTATTTGTCATGTATCTGTAATTACAAATGCATTGTGGGGCCAGTGAACTGCTGGTGGTGGTAACTGGTAAACCTGAACCAATGAGGCAAGAGCACCCTGGCAGCAGATTTGAAATCTACTGGTTTGTTATTGATTTTTTAAATAAAATTGTGTGATATTTTCTGCTGGTTTAGAGAGAAAGCCTTTGACTTTAAACTGTTTTAAAATCTATGATAGGTGGATTATACTTTCTTTACTGCTCTGTGATATTATTATTGCAAGAACCTGAAGGGAATTTTCGAATTCTTCCATTATGATGCCAAATCCATGTTTCAGCTTTATCATGGTTTGTAAGCATTGTGAACTATTCTCCAGATATAAAAATAAAATACATATGAATTATTCATAGCAATAATTCTCTGACATTCTTCTCTGCCATTAAGGAGGAAAAAAACTGAAAAGAATGGGTTAATTTTCCTTCTGTTCTGGTCATCAATTTTCCATAACACAGAAAATGTTGGAATACTACTGTGACACTAGAAATAAATGTGTCCTTTTTGTAAATAGAGAAATAGAGCTGTGGTTCCTGAGATCATATCTCATGACATCAGCTCATGTGGTGAATAGGGGAATCATAAGAAAAAAGGAGACAATGCAATCCACTTAAACTCACTTGTAGAGCCATAGAAATCCTTTGGTGTACAAAAGCTTAACTATTTTTCTCAGTTATCCCAGTCAAACAAAATATATTACCTCTCCCTATGAGTCTTACCTCATTTAATTCCAAGTCAAGCAGAACAAAGGGTTTTGCCACTTTGTTCAGGTAAGATAATGACTGAAATAATGACTGATTGTACCTCCTGACACCAGATGCCATGAATTGTTAATAAACTGCACAGGTTTGCATGTTTTTATATCTATCATACTGAAAACACTCCCAGAAGAATAAGTTTTGACTATGTGTGGCTTTTTTTATCTATGTCAACACCTAATTTTTGTCAGGATGTGTCTTTCTGATGTCATGCCACACATGCACAAGTCAGCTTCGTTTCATAACCAACAATTTTTTAAAGGAAATAAAAATACCAAAAAAAAAAAAAATAAGTCAATCTAGTGCTTAAAATACTAAAAAAAAATRTAAGAATATGTCTAGTGCTCCTACCATTACCACACAATAATATCAGAACATATGAAATATCCTACTGGGTCAGACAGTCTGGGTCAATCTATCTAGCTAAGTGTCCTCTCTCAGACARTGACAAGAGGGGATGCTGTTAAGGAAAAGAGCATGAGCCAAGATAATGGCTTGCTCCATCCCCTTTGTATTTCTTCACTATCCAGAATTCTTGTAATAGGGGCATTACAAAGTATATCCTTGCATAGTCCTTGTCGTAAGTTAACCTTGTATGGCTTCCAGATATCCATCTGCTGCTCTCACTGTCACTGCTCAGCAACAAAGGCAGAGAAAAATAATGAGAAAGAGCTCATGGGTCAAGACAAAGACAGGGAGATCACTCAAAAATTACAGACAYAGGACAGAATTATTTTACTTGGGGAAGATCAATTTAATTTATTATCAATTAAAAAGAGATTAATATAAGGGGAAATAATCAAAATAAAACCCCTTCTTCCCCACCCTTCCTTTCTTTCAGAGATCAGTGTGACTCCTGACTCTTCCACCTGCTCACTACCCTTGAGTGGTGCAGTGGGATGGGGTTGTGGTTAATTCACAGTACTTTGTCTCGGCTGCTCCTTTCTCTTCATCCTTTTACAGGATGGAGTACTTCCCATGGGACGTCCTGCCTTAAAGTACCTGTCCCACAGGTTACAGATACTGCCAGAAAGTATGTTCCTGCACAGGGTGTCTATGGAATGCAGCTTCGTTCAAGGCCCATCCACCACAACATGGTGACTTTCATGGCTTGCAGGGTTGGTATCTGGTTTGGTGTGATTCTTTTCACAGGCTGCAGTGGGACAACCTGCCTCACCACAGTCTTCTAGTCTTCTCCATGGGCTGCAGGCATCTGGAGTACCTCTTACCCCCTCTTCTTCACTGATCTTGGTGTCTGCAGGGTTTTTCCTCTCACATTTTTGGCACTCCTCTCTCATACAGCTCCAGCCCAGTATTTTTTTTTCCCCTTTCTCAAGTATGTTATCACAGAAATGCCACCAAAGTTGATGATTGGCTCAACTTTGGCCAGTTTCATATCTGTCTTGGAGCCACCTGAGGCTGTCTTTCTCATGTATAGGGGCAGCTCCCGATCTCTTTCCACAACTACCACCTTTGCAGCACTACTGCTACAAAAATCTTGCCACATAAGCCCAATAAATCTGCTTGAAACATGGTTTTGGAGTTGTCCTCCTAGAAGACGTTTAACTGGTTTTCTGGATGTGTCTTTTTCATAGACCTTTTCTACACCCACACTACTTTTTTTTGTTCATTGTGTTTTGGATGTTTCCTAACTTCTGTTTTAAAAAATAACACCCTTTATATACCTGAAACCGATGTCCTTCAAGTTTCACAAATTGTCCCTTAGTGACTAACTGTTAATGTTCAACTCATTTACTTATTTCATGATTTTCTGAATCTTATCCCTATTTCTCCACAGCCTGCTCTATTCCAAGAACTCCAGCTTTGTTAAGCCCTACTCTTAAGTCTGGTATAATATTCYGATCATCAGTGTATAGCTGTCCTATTCTGTACCTCATCTACACCTACCTCAAAGTTCTTGAAATTAGGAGAGCAGAAATAAACACAGGTCTCAGGATGCTGGTAATTTATTTGGTAGGAAGTAATGCTCTCTCTCTTCATCCTAGTGTTTTTCGTGTTCATTCTGAGTACCTCATTGGCTTTTCTGGCTGCCACAGAACATGGAAATGGTTATTTCAGGAAACAACTGTTTATAACTACAGTATAACTTTCCATAGCTTGCCTTGACATGTCATAGGTTGCAGTATTTATAAAGCAGAATGTGGTTGGAGATAAGTTCATCTTTTGTATAACTGCTGCATACGTTGTTGGATAAACAAGCAAAAGATCATTCTGGAAACTGTAGTTCTGCTGTCTTCTAACTGATGCATTAACCAGAAAGCTGGTGTCAAGAAGAACTATAAATCAAAGTAAAATTATTGCTAAAATATCAAAATGTCAAACAAATGTCTTTAATAGGTATTCTGAGTCTCTATGTTTATGAAAAAGGCAGCATGAAATAGTAACAAAGAACTGTGTTTGAAGGCACATGGCATTTGTTCTGGGCCTTTTGCTTACATGAAGATCTTAAACCGTTAAAAAGCTGCTATCATAGTACATTTTACTTTAGTATAAGAAAGGGGGAAAACAGATCAAAGSCAACACAGAGAATATTATTTTTTAAAAAGCCTAGAAAAAGTTTTTAGGCATTTAGGTCCAAATGTAGTCATCTACGATAACAAGATGATCTATCTGACAGCACAAATGAGCAGCTGCTCCAGAGTTTAAAATTGTGTATATTTGGAAACAGCAACAAAKATAGTTTGTAAACAGGAAAGACAGTGCTATAAAAATAATTCATACTTTTCTTTGTCAAAAATCCTATAAATCGAAAGCAAGGCTATTTATACAAATTCTTGACACTTTTTTGTTTTCCATAGTGATCATTTTCCAAATAATAATAACTGTAGTAATTCATTGGCCATTGATATTTATTATGTTCTAAAGCATACATGAAATGTAACGAATTTAAATTAATTTCTTCTTGGCCTTAYATTTTTACAGGTCACACAAATGAGTTCAGTCCTGTTCAGTAATTGTAATAATCAAGCAAGTCAGGAGACTGTCTCTAGGAGAAAGTTAAATGTATTCTAGTTCTATTATGCTTGTTTATGGGGATATAAATTAAATCCATCCATATATTTTTTTTTTCATTTAGAAAATAAAATCATTAGTTAATATCTGTTTGACTTAATACARTGAAAACAACTTGGAGTAAACAAAATAGTGAAACACATATTTCCAGAATTATTCTAAAGGAACTAATGATTTTCCAAAGACTTTAGTTTATTTGACTTCCATAAGAGGCAAAATTTTGTGCCGGTTAAATTGTTAGGGACTGTATTTTTCCCTCTTGTGGGAAAACAAACAAATAAAGAAAAGAATACAGCGCTGGACTGCTTTAGGAATCAGCATGGTGTGGTTCCTTAGTGTGGAAAACAAAATGAACCTCTTGTAATATCACTGATAAATGCTGCAATGACTCATTTCTTAAACTATCCAACTGAACTAGATGTGTTGACAGCCAGAGACATTTCAGCTGCTTTTGATATGAACAGATTTGTCGTCCTGTGCTTTTCCTTTTATTTTCTATTGTAGTTGTATAAATCTATACATAAAGCATCATTTAAACAGCAGCTTTATCTTTGCTTTAAATGGTTGGAGATTACAAAATTGAACTAGAAATCAAGTTTAATTGATTTAATATGTAAGACCTCCATCCTTTAAAGATAATTTATTTATTTCATGAAGTTATTACTAAGCAAATTTATGGTTCAACATTTTTATTCCAAGCAATATTGCTAGTTATCACTGACATAGCAATTATCAAATGTCATCTGCATGAAAATGCTGCTGCTTAGCTGCTCATCTTTTTTCAGACAAATTTGAGCCACAACTCTCACTTTGTTCAGCATTAAACTGACTAGATCTACACTATTTTTATAGTTGCTTCTGAGAGGCTGTAAGCACAGAATGCTCTGAGTTACCCTGTTTTCCCATCTGAAGGATTCTCTCTAATGAATTAGTAAGAGAAGGCAGCTAAACCAAATATTGCATATTCTGGAGGGCATACATGCCACTCCCATTTCTGAGGGTGTATTCCAAACTCACTGTACRGCATACTGGCCAAGCTGAAACTGATTGTGGTCCCAAAATTTTTTCAATACTTTGTTTAGAGAATGTCAGTGAATTAGATCGTCCATGAAAGGAATATATTTTTTGCTACAAAACTGAGGTACTGCAGAAAGGGGAGCACTTCAAATAAAATATTCTGTTGCAGCTACTGAGGGATAAGTGAATCCAGTGCTGRGGGGGCCGTCACACCTCATCAGCAGTTCCACAGGATCTATGAAGKATTGGAAGATTTTCCCATCTGTTAAGAGTCAGTGTGAGTTATTTGCCCATTTGTGATTTACAGGCTTGTTTTTCTCTTCTCTAAAMATAAAATCATATACTAGAAAAACAAAACAACAAAAAGTCCCTCCCCTTCCCATATTTGCACACACTTTTTAGGATTGTTTTCTCAGAAACTCAGGTCTCCGGGGCCTCAATCACTTTCCAGTGTTTTCACATTGTGTTCATCTYTCTGCAATATTTCTGTCTGTTCTTCAAAGCACTTTGTGAAACTAGTAAATTAGGTTGTTTTTGTTTTTTTTTTCTGTTTTGCAGTCTTCATCCACCTGACACCTACAGCTCATTAGACTTCTAAAAAAAGAGGGCAGTTATCCAACAACATTGGAAAAAAAATTAAGGAATTCACTAATATAATGATAAAATCCTCAAACATCATCATATCTTGAACAAAATATATTCACTTCTTTGAGTTTTGTTTTCCCCCAGTAAATTCTTTTTTAAGTATTAACTCAAAGGGATGAAGTGAAATGGAGACAGAGTCTAACATTATTTTTCCTAATGAAAGGAAAACAGTTTTGATAAACTTTTGATACTCTTTTGGAAAGTRATATAAAAATTGAGGGAAGAYGCCAAATTTCAGTTTCAAACCAAAGATTTTTTTTTATCATAGTGGTGAGAAGTTTAATTAAATTTTTAAATGCTATTATGAATTTCCACTCAGAAAAAAAGAAAATCATGTTTATGAAAAGCTTCATAACCAAATTTCAGGTTCTGAAAGGAGAATCCAAAAGGTTTCAGTTCAAGAAGGAATTATTTGCAAAATCATGGCTTTTTTTTTATTTATTTATTGTTTTTTTTTCAACAGAATTTGGTACAAGTATGGTAGGTGTACCATCTTTTTTCATGTCAGCTCATGCAAGATTCTGTAGCTATAGATGGTACATATTTAATAGCGATTTGGAGAACAGTGAAATAATATATTTTCCTGATTTTAGTTTGAAACAGACTTTCTTAATATTTTTTGCTATTGTTTGACTAACATCTATATGCAAGAATAATAAATAAGTAATGTTTGGTGCATTGAAAAATAAAATGGACATTTTTCAGTAGTCAATTATCTTTATTGAGGTCCAACTCTTTTCTTTCTATTTCTTCTAAAAATTCCATCTTCAATCTCCCAAATTAACTTTGTCTACATTGAAGAAATTTTTTGGGGATAGAAGGAAATAGATTACCAAAATCTTTAAAGATGAAGTTCCATTGTGTGTGGGTCACAYTGCATTTATATGTATTGATAAAATAATAAACTACATGTCTATGTTTTTTGTGAGTAGACAAAGTATTAATATCTTTTACAGTGTTGTGTCATTATGATATATTTTCTGGATTGAATGCACCAATTAAGTTAAATGTGACGTAGTTTCCTGACTGCTTCTGCTCAAGTCAGTTTTTATTCTTTTCCTCTTTTAGAATTCTTAAATGGTAGAAGGTTTTGATTTCAGATGCTCTTTTACAGAAAATTAAATTTATTTTACCTGGCTTTGTAGTACCAGATGACTTCCTCATTAGCTAATAAGGTTAAATCCAAAATTGAACCTTAATTTAAATAATTCTACAGTAATAGCCCTTCAAGCATTCCCTCAACCAGCCACTAAGATTCTTTATTAATTACAGGCTTCCATTTACCTTATTTGGGTCGGCCAGCAGAAACCAGAGAGCTGACCCCTTTTTGCTTCTAAAAGTGAATGACAGCTTTACCTACATAAAGTCTCTTTTCTATATAATCCTTAAATATACCTGAAGAAAGGGTGGAAGTTACTTATTGAGCATCGTGTGGGTTAAGGAGTGAATTCTGATGTGGAACTTCAGTTCCTGCATTCCTTAATTGATAAAGACAAATAGTTTCTCCAACTAGATTTCAGACTACCAGTTTATATCCAAAGACTGAATTATAGTAGGCCTTCTCTAAACAGAAGATGTGAGGGAGTTTAAAACAGGATGACTATTTGAATTTCCAATTCAAGCCAATGAAAATATCTCCACAAATAAGTTACTAGCATTTTTATTATGGAATCTGAAGATTTTTGCCACTCCTACTCCCAGCAYGTGACACATATTTATCCTCACTCATTTTCCTAACATAGTTCCATGTTTTACCYTAATTATTGTTTTTAAATAGATGGCATTAAATCTTAAGAGTGAGATATATACAATATAGAGACCACTTTGAAGCTAAAGAAGACGGAACCTTATCTCTTTCCCTTATAGCAGATGAACTACTTTTCAGTYAGTAGGGAAAAAGGGAAGTGAAGAGAAGTCAGCAGAGCTGAATTAAATCTTGAATTTTGCTAATAGTTTATTTTTGGCAAATGTTGCRAATACTGTGAGGCTTAGGATTATTTATCATCAGGCTCTCCCATTTGCTGGGTAATGTTATATGTAGTGCAAGAGGATAAGATATGTACATGTATAACAGAAGACAACTGCTTTTCCATTTGGACAAGTGTTAGATGTCTACTAACACACTCCCATCTATTGCTGGATTTCTTGTCCATTGAAACACAGAGACTTTAGACTTTTATTTCAGGGTTTTCCTCCAAAACTTAGAACCCTAAAATGTGGTGCATCTGTACTTAATTAGTCACATTAGTAACTGTATATCTAAAGACAAAATGGATTATAAGAGTTTTAAAATTTAGTAAATATATATGTCTGTGTTTCTTCAGATCAAGAACATAAGGTYCAACTACACTCTGAAAAAATAAATAAATAGATTATGAGGCTTTTGAATTTCCAAAGAATAAGTGRGCTTTGTAGGTGCAGAACACATCACGTCCTGTCACCCCCTCACAGAGAAGAGCAGGGGGTATATAAACAGGATTTTATCTCACTAGAGCAGAGTGGCTTTTAAATGAAATTTATAAAATGATGAGGTAGTGATGATGGATAAAGAAGTCTTTCAATAAAACTCCAGAAGAAGAGAGGCAATAAGAAAATGGAATCTGCCTTTAAATAAACATATGTTAGGAATTTTAACATTCATAGCTTATCAAAAATCAATTTATTGTTTTGATTTTGTTGCTCATACTCATGGGTTACATTGGTTTAAGTTCAATAGAGGACAGATATTATTGAAGGTGAGACTGGCAATGAAAATGTCATGCTGAATCACATTAAGTTGAATAATAGGATGGCCTGAGAAAGGAAAA
>QVAJ01000014.1:6840263-6862753 GCA_003546035.1 Mixornis gularis | reverse complement strand
AAAAAAGAATGTGATATGTATTGCAAAATATGTGACATTTTAAAATTCCATTAAAGAATAGCCAAAAATATTATTGGAACCCTACTCTGAGAGAATTTGTTTGTACGTATGGCATTTAGGCCTACATTATATGAAAGACTTCCAAAGTGTAAGATTATGAATGGACTCTACTGTTGTGGTTACTCTGATCTGTAAAATTCAGTGTAGTGCCAGAAACTGCCAGCTGGAAAGAAGACAGGGGAATATCAACAGGCTGCATTCAGAAAGAATCCTGATGTGTTGATGTAATAGGCAGATAATGAAATGATTTGCCTGACTTAATATTCCATTTACAAAGAAGTCATTTAGCCTTTGAAGTGGAAGAYTTTGGAGATCATATAAACATATCCTAGGTTGAAAACAGTCTCTTTAAGAGCATTATATTTGGCTTTGTAAACATTAATTCTAATACGTTAGTAACTAAGGTTGATGAAGGACAGAGAGGTGATTCAAAACAGCCAGAATGGTTTAATCAAGGGCAAGTCCTGCTTTGCCAACTAGTGGTCTTCTATGATAGAATGATTACACCAGTGGACAAGGTTATGGATGTCATCAGTCTGGGCCTCTGTAAAGCCTTYGACATGGTCCCTCACAACACCCTTCTCCATGAGTTGGAGAGAGATGGATTTCAYRGATGAACTGTTAGTTGGATAGGAAATTGGTTGGATGGTCACTTCCAGAGGGTAGTAATCAATTTCCCAATGTTGATATGAAGATCACTGACCAGCGATGTCCCTCTATGTCCCCCAGGGGTCCATATTGGGTCCAGTAATGTTTAATACCTTTATCAGTGACATAGGCAGTGGAATTTGATGTACCCTCGTCAGATTTGCAGATGACAGCAAGCTGAGTAGTGCAGCTGACACACCTGAAGGACAGGATGTCATCCAGAGGGACCTGGACAACAAGCTTGAGAAATGGTCCTCTGTGAACCTCATGAGGTACAACAAGGACAAGAGAAAGAGGCTGCACTTGGCTCAGGGCAATCCCCAATATCAATATAGGCTGAACAGATCCAGGACAGCTCTGATGACAAGGACTTGGGGGTGCTGGTGGGGGAGAGGCTGGACATGACCCAGCAATTTGCACTCACAGCCCAGAAAGCCAAAAGTGTCCTGGGCTACATCCAGAGCAGAGTGGCCAGCAGGATGACAGAGGGGATTCTGCCCCTCTACCTCAATCTGGTGACACACCACCTGGAGTACTGCATCTAGCTCTGGAACCCTGAGCACAAGGAAGATGTGGACTTGGTGGAGTGGTTCCAGAGAGGGCCACAAAAGTGATCCAAGGAGTGGAGCACGTCTACTATAAGGAAAGGCCAAGAGAGTTGGATTTATTCAGCCTGGACAATAGTAATCTGCAGAATGATCTTATTGTTGTCTTACTGTACACATTTCAGTACATTTACATGTGGCTTACAAGAAAAATCAGGACAAAATTTTCATAGGATATTTTCTATTTCATATCTTACTGTCTCGGAATTTAAAATAAATCATACTTTTCAGTCAGCTCTGGAAAATCAATTTTTCTGTCTAGACAATTACAAGACTATTGTCATCACAGTATTAGTGTTAACAGTAACTGAGAATTTCACAGACATTGTAGGAAGCAACCAGCAAGAATGCACAGCTTTCAAAAGACACTAAAGAGACCTGCCCTATGAACAGTCACTTTATACTGACACCCCCATAAATTAAAGTGTACTAACTCAAAATCTTCATATTTTGTTTAAACATTGAAGTTTCAGCCTATAATGCTTAGAAAAATGTGCCTTTCTCTTTATATTCTTCATCACTGCACTGAAGCAACTGGGTTAAATACAGCAACAGAATTAACAGACAGTTAACAGATGGTGGAAACCACAATTTCCACCATGTCATAAAATTTAACAAAGGCCCTCATTATTGCTCCTTTACTCATCAATTAAGTTTGCACTCATCTCAAAATGCATGTTACTTACCATATATTTTTCATTGCACAATACTGTTACACAACTCCATTTCTTCAGGATTCCCTTTAGATTAACACTAAAAAATACTAGGCAATAAACTTGTAATCATTCTACAACTGAAAAAAAACCCAAGCCATTTTAGTATCTCGGTTTTTGTTTGTTTTCATAAAATCTAGAGAAGAAGACTGTTTTCTAGAAGACATTTTTATACGTTTTGGTTCCAGTGCACAAATAATCTTGGGAAGCATCAGAACTTTGAAAAAAAAAAAACCCACAAAAACCTATACATGTAAGGTGCAACAGTGTAGTCACCAAATTTGTGCAGAATACAGTGCTGCATATACTAATAAACTGATATACTATGCATGTGGAGATATATGTATGCAGAGATAGCTGCATAGCTGCAGACCTACAAAACCTCTATCTTTCTTTGTCTTTCTCATAAATCTACCAATATATAAAATTGTGTGGATATATATGTATATACGCAAACACTAACGTGAGTTGTAAGGTGTTGTTCTGCAAATGGGAAGAAACACATCCCGATGACATTATTACTGCTTTACAAACCATGCTGCACTGACAGTTTAATTACTAAGTGTGGGTACTAGAAGGTAAGTCCCTTGGGCTGTCTGGTGACCTTATGCCACTGAGAAAGCAAAACAGATGCTTAAAGCATAATAGAGCAGCTAATAGGAGGGGGAAAAAATAAAAACACCAGAACAAAACACAGAAAATATGGCTGGAGAACAGTATAACCTCTGGAAGAAATTGTTGCATTTTCAATATGTCTGAGAGGGGGATGGCATTTGGGTTCTTCAGCACAAACAGATATAATTAATCTTATCTTCCTAGATCATGTTAATAGCCCTGACAAGAACAGAAGCTTGTTTTTTCTTAAAGAAAGGATAAAGCCTATTGCCACAAGATTTTGGCATACTTATTTCTTTGGCATACTTATTTCAGTTGAAAAAGCTAAATTTCTATTTTTAATGTTGTCAGGGACTGCAAATTGTTTGACTCAGTACTGTGGAAAGAAAACCAACAATTCATCAACTCAAATACATCTTCATTTTAATTTCATTAAAACAACTGTTGTTTCATTGTAGGAATGAATTAATTTATTTTTCATTTCAGAACACTAGGTACTGTTAAGAAGGAGTTTTTTTGCACTAGCTTTTGTCTCATTTGAAATGTTGTTACAATTTAGTAAGCATTATTGATCAATGTTAATATACAACAAAAGATGGTAAATTAAAATTGGGAAAGAAGTGCTTTCCTTTTTTTCATATTCTTACAAACAAGAACACAAACATAGTTTTTTAAATTCTAAAGAATAACTGGAAATTCTGAATATCATACTTCTGTATGTAAAATAAAGAAAAAGATAATATTTTTCTTCTCAGTGGTGTATGCTATACTTTTCATTGTCACTTTTTCCTTTCTTATGCCCATGAGCATACAGTTTTATATATTAGTAGAACTATAATGAAAACTACCCACTCCCCTCCTATACATAACTAGTTGACCTAGCCAAGGAGTTGTTCTACTGCACAGGCAGGTTGCTCATAGAAATGTATCATGAAAAATATCAGAAGAATGAAAACTTCTGTAGATTCCAATCTAAATTATATTTWTATATATATATATATATAAAAGATGAATTTATGGATTGGCAAAATATATGGCTCTTTTGTTCATTGATCTGTAATCTTGTTTATTTTGGAAGATCTTTCAGCTACAGCTAAGTTACAAATTCAAGTTACAACTTAGAGCTGCTTTTGTTAAAAAAGAAAGTTGCTTAGTTATGCAATGTGAGAAATAAAGTTTCCTACCTTCCCATTCCTTATTTTATTCAGCTTAGTTTGCAATCCAATTTAGTAGCAATGAGAATATAACTGAAAATGAGCTTTATAGCAATCCAAGTGCTTAAGCCTAATCCAGACTTCCCTGCACTTTCCTTTTTTTTTTGAAGAAAAAAGACAATTTTTTTGAGAAATGTCTATTTCCTGGAATAGAAGACATCTGTCACCTGTAACTATGCCAAAGTACCTTAATAGCTATCTTGCTCGAATTAYTCATTTCCAACATGACATGAAAAATCTGGTTGCTAACTGTGTGCAGAGGACTGTGCTTTTGTCAGGCCAGCCATATCTGACATGCAAGTTGTTCTCATCTCTGCTCATGTGCTCATGAGCCACCAAATGAAATCTCTTTACTTGTGGGGAATTCTCCCTTATTGCACTATGCTCATGACACAAAACAGAAAGAAAACCCTGTGGGTTTAGCTGTCAGTACTATTAGGCTGATTTAAATTTGTTTTAACTTCCAAATGACACAGAATCCAGGTTTACAGAACTTTAAAGCAGTAATCAAAGTATACTTCTTACATTTTGCAGTGTGTTAATCTACTTACAGCTGAATTTACTTTCCTGTTTTATATTATAGTGGATATGGGAATATTGTCTATTGTCTAAAATTGTCTAAAATTGTCTAAATTTTAGGAAAGCTACTTCCACATAAAACACACTAAAAAATAGACAAAGAAAGAAACAAAGCCAGCATAAACTGCAAAACTTGTGTATTTCCAAAAAATTCATAATGTCTAAGAGAACAAATGCACCTTTGCGGCTTTTGAACACTTCACAAAGAAATGTTAAAAAAGGAAATCTTTATGTTTATACTTTTTGGACAGGAGAAAAAAAAAGTCTACCTTTGAGGCTAATAGTTATTTAATAATATTTYCTGCCATAACAGAATCTAAAGATATAGTACAGAATAGAAAAATACTATTAAAGTGTTGTAATATACACAAACCTTCTGGAGTTTAATCTTTAACAAGAATGTGCCATGTGAATGGGGTTTATTTAAAAWTTCCTACAAGGAAACACTGTACCCTTGATTTGGATAAATCACCACCACCCTGAGGTTATCAATACCATTGGACACTTTGCTGAGTACCTGTTACTAGATTTACTTTCCCAAAGAACTTGATTAATTTTGTCTGTGATTGTCGCCCTAGGTTTTCTTGCTTTTGAGTGCTTGTAACTTTKTACTGCAGAKTCTCAYRCAGCTTCATGTAAAMAATGCATATTTTTAGAATGTTTRCATATTTTTCCTCTGGGAGGAGAAATGTGATTGATGGYGATGTCCAYCWWCCAGGTTAARGAGGTGGYGACCTGTGTAGYSAATCTCTTGACCTTTGTACAAATGTATATAAATGGWGTCAGATTTTGAATTAAGGAGGRAATTTCCYCTGAACTCTGCTGTGCCTGCTTCGTCCTTTGTGTGTTAGAAACTGCGACATGTGATTAGGAACCCAATAAATGATGTTTGTCCTCTTAACCCATCTAAGTCATTGGGAAAAAAAAGGATCAATGAGAGCCTTTGACCCAAGTGATCAGGCACTTGCTAGATGTAATTACACAYCTAGAATGTGTAAAGTGTTTAAGAAATTTCTCAAAAATAGAAGCTCTGTTCTGCTAAGTGTTTATGTTTTTATATCAGAGATAGAGGCAGATGTTATGCTTTTTGCTAACGCAAGTTGTTCACACAGGTTTTCTAGTGAACTTTAATGATCATATTCTTGTCATTTATTTCATGCTTACCCAGAGTAGGGGGAATAAATTCTAAATCTAAGTAGGCCAGGTAATATGACTGCAAGTAGCTGCATATGTAGAGGAGCTTAGTTTTAGCTGCAGGGGAAAGTTTCTAGCTCTGGTGGGGGGCAAGTTTGAACTGCAAGCTGTATGTTGTAGAAGTGTGCCTGCAGGGATCAAAAGTGGCCCTAGCAAGAGCAGGCTGAGGACAGTGATTAACATTCCAGGGATGCTCCAGTGTATGACCAGATTTGGGATCCCTGAGCCAGAGCAATACCAAAAAGTTAGAAAGTATCTGTAACAGGTCACTTACAGAGCCTGGGGCACCAGGTGCATGAGGAGAGGTTAAAGAAGACGAGTTTGTTTAAACTGGAGATGCCACAGGAAAGGGGTATTATTGTTTACTTCCAGAACTGTTAAAAGATAGACGGAGCCAGACTTTTCTCACAGGTACACACAAAGGGAGAAGAAACAATGGACACAGAAAAAATCCTAATTACCTATAAGGGTAAGAAAAAATTATAATGAGAGTGGTTAGGACCAGAGTGATGRTAAAAATTTCATTCTTGGAAAACAATAGTGGTTGAGGACCATCACGGCCTTGATCTTGATGCAATTCTGAACCTAGTCCTGTATTAGGATCTGCAGAGATCCTTTCCAATTAAAAGTTCTGCATTTTCTGTAGTGCTAACTCTAGCATTTTTTATCTTAGGTTTCATTTCTTCAGTGTTTTCCTTTGAGCTGCCAAGAGTGATGACTTAAATGTCTCTGTTCAATATTGTTTAGTGCAAAAAGGCAAGTCTTAGCCTTTGTGGTGAATATAATGTGTTATATCTGTTTGCTCCCATTCTATGCTATCATCGCTTAAAAACCTGATGACTGAGGGTCATGGGAATGCCGGAGAGAGCATGAGATTGTCTCTGCCTTTGGCAGTGAATGAGCAAGCTCAGCAGTTTSCAGATTTTATGGAAGGGTAGGAAAACCTGGAAACAAGTATATTGAAGAACAGACCGCTTACAGYACAACCAATGCTTATGGTAGCATAGAGTCTATAGGAACTGGGGGAGTTTTTGGGTTAACAGAAACTTTATGTGAATGCAAATCCCAATAGGGAAGGACACAGTGTACATGGAGATAACTTTCTTATAAATTCCTTTTGCTTCTATTCTGTCTTATCTGATCACTTTGAGTGGCCCCTGTTTCAAAATATATTCATTATTCTAGATAGCTTTCACATAAAAAACATGGCTTTTTTGGTTAAGAAAGATCCTTCAAGTTTTGTTTGGGGAGCTCAATTTAAGGAGAATATTCAGGGAGACCTATAAGAAAACACCTTGTTCCTTGTCTTAATCCTTAGCATTACTGAAAAAAATTAAGACCRAAAGTAATCACACAGCTATCAAGAAGACAATAGAAGGACTTTTATGTCAGCTATCATAGAACTGGCCATTTGAAAGCCCTTTTTCCAAATCTGTTCTCCAAATAGATTGCCCAAAACTCATTCCAACCTAGAATGGAAAAGGAACCTGGAATAGTAACTGTAGAAAAGGAAACTGATTACTATTAGCCACACAGGTGACAAAACCCACCTAAAATATTTATTCATATAGGACACAAAACTGGAATGCAGATATCAACTAATCCCAGACTTTACCTTCTACTGATCTAGGTTATTCATTCCAAAAGATWAATTTTCCACCAGTTTCTCCACAGTACTAAATTGCATTAACTAAATCTAATGCTTAAATAAGATTAATCCTTATTTTCCAACATGAAAATTTCCAGTTTTGTGCTATAAAACTGTATGAGCATTAAGCAAACATAGAMTTTAACTTTTTATTTCAAACATGGCAAGCAGTGTGCCATAAAATTCTTAACACAATGAATTTAAGAAATGCATCCCCTCACTTTTTGAAGCAAGTCCATTTTGTTTTAGCCAAAGATTTTTTTTTTTTTTTAAGGAAAGAAAAGGTTTAAATAAGACATATTAGTTAATAATCTCATACCAGCTAAAACTGCAGTATGAAACAGCTGTTAGATAGGACTGTGACAGTAAGCTGTATTTTTTTTTCAAGAATTGCAGATTAAAATTGAAATACTAGTGGCCTTTTCTATTCTTTTTCTTCATGTACTGTTGGCTAGTGAAGTCCTTTGAAATAACTTTACAAGTAAGAAAAAACACTAGARGAAGGTATTGAATCCATGATAGTATTTCTTCAGTGAGGTCCACTAAAAGTAAAGCATTGAGATACTCTCTAGTTAATCCGATCATTCTGTTTTTTATTTTAAGGTTGTGTCTCCTTGGCAGCATGAGGACAACTACACAATCTGATTTTGTGTAATTACAAAAACTACACCAAATATATGACTGACCTACCCCACTACAGATTTCAACACAGGTCAATCTCATGAATAAAACCCCAAGACTCCTAGAAAACACATGCAGCCTGAACTGAAGCTTCCTCTACTTAATTTTTTTTTGCAATATGGTAATTCATGTTAAATGTACAATAACACAAAACGTGTTTGACCATCTTGTGACCCAAGTTTAACTCTCAAATTCTACTTGGAAATGCAAATACAAAGGAATAAAAATATCTGCCTATAATTTTCATTGGGAAAATTTCTAACCCTGTTATTTTTAAAACTGGAATCCATACTGTCCTTTTCTTTTGCAAGCCACACTCTGTTCCACTGTTTCTACTAGCTCAGCCACATGTAACTGTAATACAGTCTAATTTCATGTCSCTTACTTTACAAATAAAGGACAAGTTACTAATGAAATATGGTTCCCTAACTCAAACCCAGACCTTAAATTTAYATGGAACCATTTTCTCAGCTACAAAATTGTTTATACTACACAATAATATATCTCACCATGGTAAATATTTACAGTATTTGAGTCAATCTTTCAGGAGAGTTTACCAAATCAAGTAGCTCCATAAATTCAAAAAACATTCAAACAGTTTTCAGCTTACAAAGCACATTTATAAATATATGTATGTGTGTGCATGAGTGTTTTACCTTGTCTTTTTCCACCACTTTAATGCCAGCTTTATCCATTAGACTACTGTATAAATACCCCATTGTCACAGTAATTGTTAGTTCATCACTACTTCATGTAATCATTTGTCCTCTAGAACTCTTCTGAATTCTACCTCAGTTAATATTTTTTGTTTGTTTTTTTTTTTTTTCCAAAAAAAGAGAGAGAAATAAAAACCGAACCAAAATGGAAATGTTTCAGTATAAGGAACTTAATTTGTTAGGGTTTTAAAGAAAATCTTTCCTTGGCTCTTTCTGAACTTTAGAATTTTTGCATTTACATTTGTAATACAATTATTACACTGGGGTGTTTTGCTTGTGTCTGTGAATGAATATAAATTTCTTAAGGCTGAAAAAATAGACAAACTAATTATTCCCCCTTTTCYTTCTCAATTCTCCTGTGTGCTTCCCTGATCAACGCAATGCATGAACCCAGTAAAGATGTGAGGTGACTGAAATTTGTATCTGGTAGGAGACAGGAACCAGCACATACAGAAAAGGACATTTTTTCCATATGAAAAAGACTTCAGAGGCTAATAGGTATTGAATAGCACTTTGAATTCTAGATTTTCTTCTACAATTTAATAGTAAATGTTTTCTCTTTATCTAGGTTCCTTCTGATTGGGGAAAATTCTTTCAGTTGGCTTTAGGTTATTTCTGYTCACCTCATTTTGGTTGTGGTTTTGTTTCCTTTCCATATCCTAATTCTTTTTTATATTTCTGACTGACTCCTATAACATTTTTGTCAGCTTTGTATGTAATACTTGGATTTCTTATTCTAACTTAGGCATATAGAATCCCTAATGCTGTCATTATTACAGACAGCTAAAATCACATTAGATAAATGTAATTTCTTGACTCAGATCCAGTTCTGWTTAATCAACTTTCCTAGCTTTCCAAGTATTCCTGCAAATCTACCTCTAATCTACTCTGTTGCTGTTTCCTATTTTTTTTTAATCTTATTCAAATTTTCACATCTTCCAAACTTAAATGAATCTTTTTTTACTGCTCATCTCTAGTGCTCTCCCTTCACTCTGCCAATACCAGTTATTTTTCTGCCAGTTTGATTTTTCATGTAGTCTTTCTGTTTCTTTGACTGTAGTAACTCTTCTCATCTATATATGTAATTGATGTTTCTTGTTCCCCGGGTTTCTGGAAGTTTTTTATCCTAGACTTTTTCTGAACTAACCTCTTAACCTAAACTTTTATTTATTATCACAAATCTCTCTGCTCCTACTTTTTTCTCTTCATCTATTCTATTACACAGGCTCCTCAGATGTCTGGAAAATCAGCTGACAGTTTCATTAAGTGTCTTTAATTGTGTAGTTATTGACACCCGCTTCACGTGTCAGGTTTAAGCTTTACTTCCTATTAACTGTTCTTTYGCTTGTGAGTTATGTTTCAGTCACATGAAAAAGACATTTTAATAATTTTATGCAGGAATTTTTGTGTTCCTTAACAACATATCCCTTTCCCAGCCTTTTGCTGTTTCTGGTGTTGTTGTAGCTTTGACACCGTTGTTTGTTGGAAAGGACAATAATTTTAATATTTGTGCTGTGCTATTATGAAGTCTGCTTTAACCATTTAATTCTAATATACGCCACATTAAACATCAGTTGTTCCACAATTAACTACTGATGTACTGCTTAGGTTTCAAGGGAGTATAGGAAAGGTAGACTAAGAATTAAGTTTAAACTCAACGCACTACAGGAGAAGCAATTTTTTTYCCCTGAAATAGCATTAACTTTTATTGCCACTTGTAAGTGTTTGAAAATTTATTGTATTCCCTGTAAGCACATGTATATATTTTAAATGCAAATTAATTATTCACAGGTGATCAGAGGAACTTCMTGCAGGTCTGATTCATGCATCATGTCCTTTCTATTGTATCCACTATTGTACCCACCTAAGAAAGAGACACTGCAGATAGCTCATTTAATGATTGTGGACAATGTTCATCTGTGGGCAGAAGAGTGAAGAATGATTTAAAGTTGAAATGGGAAAAGTGAAAAAGCAATCTCTAAAGCCAAAATATTTGGACCTTAAAAGCTTCACCTTTGCCAAAAGGTTTAAAAAGAAAACCCAAATCATTATGGAGAACCAATTGAGGGGTCCACTAATGGTAATAGAGAATAATTTCTTGTACAAAAGGCAAAAWAATATAGTTGGTTTTCTTTGATGAAGAGAGAAAAGATGTGATTAAAAAATAGGATGACAAACACATACTATTCAATGGAATAGAAGAAATAAGTAGGGATTACTCTTTCCCCTCTTTCATATCACCCATTTGAAGCATTTAAAAGCCAATGATGTTTAAAAAAAAAAAAAAAAAATGGATTTCCTCTCAGTAAACTGCTTAAAGTTTGAAGGTCTCTGACAGAAATGTACTTCATTAAGAAAAAGGAATTCTGCAGGAATAAATTGATTTTAGCTAAATGTGAACAGAAATAAAGAGTGGAATGGAAATTCCAGTAAATGGAGATGTAGAATACAAACTCATTTCCTAAGATRTAAGAAGAATGCCTCTGATACATGGTTTGTCCAGCCTGGAGAAGAGGAKACTGAGGGAAGATCTCACTGCAGTCTATAACTTCCTCTTGAAGGAAAGAGGAGGGGCAGACACAGATCTCTTCTCAGTGGTGATAATGATCCTCCCACTGACAGAACCCAAGGCCATATCATGAAGCTGTGTCATGGGAGTTTTAGGCTGGATATTACAAAAAGGTTCAAAGATTGATTGGGCACATGGTTGAGCACTGGAATGGGCTTTCCAGGGAAGTAGTAACACCACCAGGTCTGTCAGAGTCCATAAAGTATTTGGACAACRGTCTCAGGTACATGGTGTTACTCTTGGGGCTGTCCTAAGCAGAGCCAGGAGCCAGACTGTGATGATCCTCTTGGGTCTGTTCCAGCTCTGGATAGTCTGTATTTTGATGTTAGAGACYACATTCAGCTAATAAGTTTAAAGTGTGTACCAGTGAATATTTACAGCATCCTGTGTTCTGATATTAAGTAAGAGCTTTTAAAACTATAATTGATCTACAGAGGTTACATAGGTTAATTTTGTGAGCTCTTTTAGTATATAAGAAATGTAAAACCAATACCTTCATACACCCAATTTGGTGCTTATTGAATAAAATTAGATTTKATATACTTATCTGATATAGATATACATCTTCAGAGGCCAGTGCATTGAACCTGAAACAGTAAYAATAAAGCAGTCTTTAGACTTTTTATTTAGACAAAATAACTTTGCATGTATCAAAAACTGAAAAAAGTCAAAAAAGTGCTATRAAATTTGAATCTTAACAAATGCACTGAAAATGGTCAATTTGGTCCAGAATATCCAAAAGTAACTACGAATTTGCTATTCTTGTTAAGCACTTTTAGGGGAAACCCTAAGTCTAATGGAAAAAAACCCTTGCCAAATACCAACCTTGGTAACAAACAGGATGTCCATGAGCTGAATATTTCATATTAGTGTCTTGTAAAAACTCCTGTTTAGAATTTATTAACACCACAATGAAGAATTACATCAGTGTCAGCATATTTCACCACATTTTATTCTGGTGTATTGAGTTCATTCACTCATCATTGTTTGATAAGAATATAGAGAAACAATATTTCTCAGTGGAGACTTTCAGCCAATTCAATAGCATTCGATAGCTATACAATCATATTGACGACAGAAAAAGAAAACCTATAGTTCTTTTTTTTTATTACTCTGTAATAAAAGAAACATACTTTCAGCACAAAATCCTTGAAGCTGATCCAAGATCTAATCTAGCTCTACCATAATTATGTTAATTTCAGAGATCTMAGTGTATAAATAACCATGAAACACTGCCATCATTCATTGTCTCCTCATTCACGTTTCCAGACAGAGATAATGATATTTTTACAATACTGCAAAACATCTTTTTTGCCCTGATTAAACAAGGTACTCAGGAAGGAGGGAAAAAAAAAAAAAATATATATATATATATTGCTGCAAAGAAGAGTCTCTGAACATAACAGCTTATGTAAAAACACAATTAGAGGTAAACAATAAAAGATGGAATTCTTAATTTCTCTAAAGTTATTGATCATTAAGCACTTTGACAATGTAGGAAATTTAACTTTTGTTCTCCTATTCTAAATGCATATTTTCCATTCTCACTTCTTCAATATTGTTGTACCAAATTCAGTAAACAATGGAATTGAACCATGTAAAATTAGTCCACCTTTTYCCCCCTCTAGGGTGTTTTGTAGGTTAATACTTTTCATGGGCACTGCGCAAAATCTTACTATAGATTAATTTATTTAAGTTTCTCTTTTTTTTTTTTCTCATTTGTTTTTCATTAATCTTTCACAAATAATTTTGTTGTTAATGAAGGTAAATAACAGAAGATATTCCAGATGAAATTTTAGGATTCTAAAGTACTGTGACACTTCCCTGCTTTCATTTTAAGGTTTAGAACACATGCAGATGCCACTGTGTTAAAAGGTCATACAAAGTCCTGGAGAGAAATTTGTCTTTAGAATAAACAGTCCTTTCTCTTAAAAATCATAGCTTTCATGGATTCATGAAAACTCTTTCATGGATTCATGAAAACTCTTTCATGATGTTGTGTTTAAGACCTCTTCTACATTTAGGGGACAAAACTGAGACTTGCTATAGGGTGATATATTAGAGGTAGAAGTATATAGGTGAACATATTTATCTTCCTATTTTGACCAGGCTAATTTCAATGAGATGAAATCTGCAAGTAAAAAAAAAACAAAACAAACTATTGTTCATTGTACTGAATATTACCCTAAATAATACACACCAATAATCTATCTATTACTGTTTCCACTATAGTAAATCAATAAAGTAGAAGAAGTTCAGCTATCATTAAAGTATGAGATTTTACTTTTTATCAGCATTGCTAGTTTAAGCCTTAGGATTCTTTAACTTAGCTTATGCAGTACATTGAAAATACTTAGCTATTTTGTGAGCAGGTTCCCTCCTGTGTTTCAAAGAAAGTGCTAGAGTTKTTCATGTTAGTTCTGAAGGGGACTCAGAAATATTTAGGAGTTACCAACAAAGAGATTAATAAACAAAGATTTTGCAGGGAAAGTGCAAGAAACAGCCTTAGAAAGCCCATTAAGCAACCAAGGTTATTGAAGTTGGCATAGCACATAATCTCTCACCATCTGTCTCTTTATTAGTGCTTCCTCCATGAATAACAAGCAAATTAAAACCCAGTTAAATAAAATTAATCTATGGGTTCTGGGCATTATACTGCTAGCATTGTAAAGAGAGATTAAGTACAAAGGGAATGTTTGTTCAATATATCTCTTGAAATGGATTAATATTAACCTGGCTCATTATAGGGATACATATTTAGAATTAAAGGAGTATTAAAATTATTCATTTTCATTCCCTTTAAAATTAGTATAGCCACTCAATTTATATGACAAAAGATGTCCTAATTTACAAAAGAATGAAAGGAAAATCAGAGAGATGTATATTGAATGGGAAATGAAACAGGTGGTAAGACATTGTAGTAAAGAGTAAAACAGCKGTGGAAAATACAGTGATATACATATAAAAAAAAGGAGGAAAAAAAAGAATCAGGAAACCTGCAGGGAGTTGAGGAAACAAAATAAAAAACTTACTAAAAGGTATGAGGAAAGCCGCACCTTATGAATGGTTATGAGCAATTGTTCTGCTAATTCAGAGGAAAGGAGACAGGCCAACTTGCCAGAAAAAAAAAAAAAAAAACATAAAGAGAAACTACAGAGGTGGTAATACATTATTTTCTTTTGTTAGCAAGAACAAAAGTAAAATAGTCTTTAGAGGAAGCAGTGGGAAGCATTTATTTGATACTAAAGAAAAAGGTAACCTGAAATTAAGGTTTTAATGAACTATGTCAAGGAAGGATGTAGAACTCATGCTATCAGAGAATATTCAAGGTTGGCAAGTCCCAGATACATAATTCAGACATAATTTAAGATAWCTTTTCATAGCAAACAGTATTCCTGAAGCTATCAGTTTTGTTCAGTGGTTACTGCTTCTATATTTTCTGCCTCCAAAGGTGTAATCGTTGTCTAATCTAAACCATTCTGTAATACACTTGCTTACATTGAAGTCAACCTTTCTTTAGTAGGTATATAATTTGTCTGGTAGATCTCATTTCAGTAACAAAATTAAGACCTTAGTTACAGTCTGTGCTTATGTATCGCTGAAGTCCATGGAGTTGTGCCAAATCTGAAGGGCTTCACTGAGTAAAAATCTGTTCTCTAACAACTTTTTCTCAAAAGGTGATACAACTTTTTCAYTTATTTTACACCAGCATGGTTAGACTGACATGCCTGAAATAATTTGAAATAAAGACGGTTAAATAATTACTGGTAATAAATATGGTAAATGTCTACAACCTTTCCAGAATAATCAGTAGTATGCTGACATATCACAGTTGGATTAAGAATTAACAAATCTTAATCCTACGAAAGTTTAATGCTTACCATGGAATGCCTCACTTAACGCTACAATTTTATGTACTTGGTAAGAAGAGGTTCAGAAAATTTAGCAAAAGCTTGGGATTTTATTTGTATCTCATCCATTAAAATTGTCAGAGAAATCTTTAAGTATTTCTGTGAAAAAAGAGGAATTAAGTCTATTTGTTTATAATTGTATCTGTGATAAGCTTTCTGGTTTTTATCCCTCAACGCAAGACCTATGGGAGCACTTAAACCTTATTAATATCAGAGCTTTCATGGTGGATAGCAGTTGTACTCTCTATTTTGCCCTGAGGATAGTGTTCCATTATAYATTACAACAGCTACTTTAAGAATTTAGCAACTTTCAGTTGTGTTAATGCGTGTGCATTAACMATATAGAAATAAGTATGAGTAAATWATCRCGTATTTGATCTCACTTGTGAATTGATCTAAACTCTTTAAGTACAAATAAATGTGTAAATTTACTGCCCTCRTCTCCATTCTCATTTTAAAATTCTCTTTTTTTCTTTTTTATTTAAATAACAACCTAAACCTCCGACATATATGCGCATGCATATAAAGTAAAAAAAAAAATAACATAAAAAGGTAACTTATTTATTCATGCATTCTGGATTGTGAAAGAGTACACTGATGATTAAACCACTTAAAAAACTATGAGCTTTTCTCATCAGTGGCATGTTCCTTAGAAAGTAATATTATGTCTTTGGTAACAACTTCAGTTGCCAGAACAAGCCTCAGTCTGGCAAACATAAAAAAACAGACAAGCTGAAAGTCCTTCAGCATTTAATTTTTAAATTACTTGTGCCTTCACCTGTCATACCTTATAATTCATATATTTAGATTTTAACAAAATACCTATTCCAYAGATTTACAGCAACTATTCAACTCTAGCATCATAATTCCTTCTTGCTTCAAATAACTTGGGGTTTTCAAGATATATTCTATTTCTGTCCACTTCCAGAAAGCAGTAAGTTGCTCTGTGCATTACAGGTAACCAGGGTAAGATTAAAGTTTCAAATAGCAATTGCTTTTTCCTCATTACTAAGGGTTATTTCCTTGTTTGAGATAAGTATTGGGATATTGTACTAGAATTCAGAAGTTATTGCTAACATTCAAGTATGAGAATTAAAAGGCTTATTTCATAGTGAACTTCTTAAAGAACCACTTTAACATCCCCACATCTGAATGCAAAAAAACACAGAGGAATTTGTGCAATATCCAATTTCCCAAAGGCTGATTATTCTTCATTTCACAAGGCATTTAAAAACAATCTGTAAAGTCTCACAGTATAGCAGTGTTTACTGAGAATGCATCATTAAAGATAAACAACTTGAAAACAGGCCCCATGCTTCACTGAAATACTAGTTTTTGTTCTGTTTTTCAAGCAAGCAGGGTAGTTCACATATAGTTTAACAAATTCAGAACCATTGTCTGCTTCTACCAGAAAATGTTATTTGACTCCACAATCTGAAGCCAGAACCATAATAATTCTTTCTTTATGCCATTAATTCAGGGGTGTGTGTGTGTGTGTTTTCTGTTAAATGCAAATTTAGCACCAGAGAGTAGTATTAAGATAAAATGAAGGAAGGTACATTGAACCCATTTGTGGTTTCTGTGACCTACTCAGAGATGATTTAGAGAAATTGCTTCCCTTATGGTACAGAGCAACACTSTGTGTGTGGTATTTTGCAGCTATTCTGGAAGGTAAGGTGTTTGTAATGAAATTAAACAACTCCTGGGGAAGAGAAGGAACTGTGCAAAAATAGGCACATAAAGACCTGTAGTCAGGCAAAGAGATTTCAGAACAGTAACCTCCTCTTCTTTCAAGAGACCCAGTGCCATCAGGTGATTAAATGGCCTTTTTTGGCAGCTGAAAAACAGGGAAAGCATAAGTAGGACAGTAAGTCCTATTGGTCAGCACACCCACACAGCAGTCTTGGGGAACCTGGCAAGTAAGCAAGGACAAGCTATGTCTCCTTCACTGGAATCCTACTACAAGCAGTCCTAGAAAARGAAACAAGATCCTGTATTCCCCATCTACAAGAGGAGTGTTTCCAGTGTGTTTTGAAAGCGCTTGAACATTGCACTAATGACTCCACTAATGACATAAAATATCTATGCATCARCTGTCTAACCTACCCTGCCTTCATTGATACTGACAAAAGTAGGTGTCTTGTGTATCAGAGGAGATATCTGAARCAGGCCAAAGAAATTACACCCCAAAAGGCCATCTCTTAAATGACTAGAATGGTTACCAAAATAGGTACATAATCGGCCCTAAAGAGTTAAGGTAAGATTCTAAGTTAGGAAAAAAGTTAGGTTTCAAACAGGTTTGTTACCTGTTTGAAAGAATTTAATATCAGAAKAAAAAAAGTGTAATTGCTTTTCATCTCACTAATAATTAAGGCAATTCTAATARGACCTATAGTGGTGAATATAAAGTGCTCCTTGGGACATGAATACAGCGCATTCAGAATTACAAGCTGGACGTGAACATTAMCAGATTTTTGAATTCTTCATTATCTTAAAAATTACATTTATTCTGGGAGGCTGCTTTGAACCTACAGTGGTTACAACACACACAGGCACACAAAAAGCTGCAAAGCATTAAGCAGAGTTTTGATGCTTGACTAATATATAATTGCACATCATAACTCTCTATCCCTGGAGCATGAGAACTGATAAAAAGTATTTTTCAGGTTCATACTTGAATGCTGCTTGAAGCTGCAGATGCATAAATCAGAGTCAATGACAGTAACAGCAGTGGTTTTAGTAATGACTTAACGAGAAGTAAAAATAAGCATTATAGATAATATCATTCTCCTCTCCTTTTTGGTAGAAAAAATTGTAAWAATTGATCACAAAACTTTGAGAAAGGATAACAGACAGACAGATATGAACCAAAATGCAGTATAAAGGGGTAGAGATAATAGGTTTTTGTAAACAGAAAATTAGGATAGTTTTATACTTACAGTTGTAGATTTATTTTTTTTTTTAAAGTAACTTATTGTCCTTATCTTTTGCAATGTATTTGGGAGGTCCATGGTCTTGGAAAAAYATCAAATTACCTTCTCTCTCTCCTCTCTTTCTTCTTCTTTCTCCCACTATCATGTCTGTATTTTTTTTCATGTTGCAAAGTGTACTTCATCTGAATTCTGGTCAGAAAAAGTTCTGCTATTTTATCAATATTATTTCTAAATATATAATAATGATGTGCATGTTTTGCAGGCATTCTTGCAGGTTAAACAAATTTTAATTGGTGACATTGCAAGGGCTCTTTGTGAGCAAAATTATTATACATTCAATTTGTGCAACCTATGTGTGGGAATAATTTCAATCAGTCCWTTCCAACTCAGAACATTCAGTGTGATTCTGTGTGTGGGATTCTTTTCTAGTTACAACTTGGAGGGTAAGAAGCTACTGCCACAGGTGAACAGGGAAGGCAGAATTTGATCCAAGTAACTACATACATAATTAAGGAAAATCGATGGGGAATTCAGCATGTACCGTAAAACAGAATTTTGTTCAAGTTTTATGATGACAAGAAAATTGGAACAGAAATTCCTGTATACTTCTCAAAAAGCAACAAGTTTTGCTATTGGAAACAACAAAAATTGTCCTTCTCTTAAATGTTCTATGCTTTTGAAGGTAAGTGATTAAAATTTTAGGATTTTTTTWAAAAATAGCCTAATTTATCAAGGAAAGTGTTTTTCATTTATGAGTGATTGCCAAATAAACTCACGAAAGCGTGAATCATTACTCATAACTCATAAATCACAAACTACTACAGTAGTGAGTAACAATAGCAAAAGTAAAAAAAAAATAATAGGAGTACAAGGTAATTTATGAAGGGATTCAGTTTGCTGAATCCTTAGGAAAAGTCTCAGTAAGCCTTTTCACTTAGTCCTTCACAGTTCTCGCTCTTCTTTTATATTACTTACTGGATTTCAGTTAAAAAGAAARAAAACAAAAACAAAACCCAACAAAACMAATAAAAAAATMAGCTGGTCTCTGATACACTTATATCATCTGTAATTGCACTATATTTAGTTTGAATGAAATGGGATTACTCATTGGGAAAAATATTACTTTCCTTGAAGGGTCTAGCCATAATTGAAAGGCTTAAAAGAGACATGAAAACAAWATATGAAATAAAGAGAATAGACATGCCCACAAGACTGAGCACAGATGGCACATTTATAATCYAAAAGTGGCAGAGAGCCTTCATCTTCAGCATGCAAATAATAGAGAACTCGTTCTTTTTTAAGAAATACCTCTCCCCAAACACTTTGTCCCTGCTGTGGCTACATCTCCCAAGTATTTTAAAGAGTTCTCTATTATTGACATCTAGTATTATTGACATTAACCATCTATGTAAAATTTTTCTTCAAGATCAAATGAAGATATAATATAATAGCTTTGTGTCAGTGTTTAGCCCAGTATTTTTTAGCTCGAAAAACACAACTTTTACTGGTAGTAAAAAGTGACATAAAAAATAAATGTTAAATAGAGAGCTTTTTATTTCAAAAATGCTATACATTCTAGGAATTGAATTAGATATTACCCTCTTTTAAAACAAATATTCACATTTCCATGCACAAGATGCACAGGATCCACAGTAATAGTTTCAGGAATTTAGATGATTTAACATAAAACCAAGGTTTTTTGGATTCCTCTGTATTAGAACTAACATCCSAAACATCTTGGGAAGATGACAGTTAAGAACTACTGAAGTTCTGAACAGCTAGAAATTAAATGTCCAGTAGAGCCTATACTCACTGTACTGTAACTCCCTTACAGCCAATAAAAGGATAGCATTGTCATAGATGAATTTGCCAAATTTGAAATATTCAATTACACAGAGATACTACCCACTGCTTTATTTTTAGATACATTCAGATGATGATATATGAAACAACACACATTCATTGGCATTATATATTTATGTGTTTTCAGTATTTATGCCTATAGATTGTCATATTTGCCTTTTTTGTGGAAAGAATCCAAGTTTAATGTGCACCATGAGAAATGCCTGTCCAGTATAGAAAACACTGAATAAGCTTAACACCACCTAAATAATACCATGCTTCATAACACTACTGTAATAGCAAAAATAAAGTATGTTCTGACCTTTGAAAACAGAAGGATAACAACTGTAAATTCATTTAACAGTGGCCTAGTTGATTGAAAGTAGCTGCAATGTCTCTCATTTTCAACAGTAAATTTCTATTTGAAAAAGAAAAATCTTCAGTGTTACAAATAACATAAATATTGCCACATTTTTCAGAGATGAGCAGTAGACTGACATTCTTCGTTTCAGAGTTGTTCTACGCAATAATTTGCTACTTTGCCACTGGCAATCACTTGCCATTTGGAAAATGAACACTGTACATTAGTGTAGACAGTTATTATAAAAGTTGACATCAATGGAAAGAGTAAGTTCTGTTTATGCAGAATGCAGGAAATCCCAAATGTACCAAAATGGTCGTTTGAGAATTATTTACATTACACTCTCCATGCATTCACAAAACTTTTTTTAAGGTTGGTATGTAGATATATATATATATAGATATATTGATAAGTTCTGCATTAAAGAACTCACAAATTTCTCCCAGATCTCACTAGCAGCTCTTCTCCTTTCTTAATTGCATTGTCCCTGTTTCACACTTTACTGCTCTGGTGATACCTTGAGCATTGCATGTACCTGTTCCATATCCCTTTCAGAGCTGAAAAGCGCKAAACAATTCAGACTGCAAACAACTTCTTACTTTTTTTTTAATCCACAAAAACCAATCACTTATMAGTAAGACCTGTGAGACAGACCTTTCTGTTTCACAGGCAAGGCTTTTCCTTAATTAAAAAGAAAATAAAATAACTGGTAAATCATTCATGTACATCAGACCTGTACTTAATTTGGTCATATCTGTTTCTCACCTGACAAAAGATTTGACAGCCTGAAATCTTGTCCTTTTGGTTCCTTTTCTTCCATTAATGATATCTGTTCTCTATGAAGTTRCCTTCATTTATAGAAATAGGTACACTCTGCAAACAACAGATTGGAACAGATTTCTAAGACTTTGCTCTGAAGTTTTGTGTGTTTTTTGGTACTAAGAAAGGCTTCATAAYTGTATCTGTTCCAACAAAACCAAGTGGCTTTCCAGCAACTCTTCGCAAATGTGAAAATGCATTTGCAAATACATGTGAACTTAAATAAATAACCACCATTTTGTCCTAATATGACCTTTAACATTTAATYTTGTTTTGCCATCACTGTAAGAAATACCATTAATGAAGACAGTAACAGCAAGATGAACCATTTCTTCACTCTTTAATTAGTAGATGTCTCTGCAARGACATCTCAGAGATAGCCAGAGAGACTCCATAGAATAACACTGCCTACATCTATACTAGATGACCTGTGCTCTCCTAGGTTATCCTTAATTTAACAAGTAATCTGGCCCGAGAAGGGAGGATTTATACAATGAAAATTCCTTCTGAAGATGTGAACTCATATGACCTCTCAATTGGTATAGTAATACCAATTGTTAAAATTTACCTTGTTCCCTGACATTTTTTTTTCTGTTTGTTGACTTAGATCATATGATATATCACATGATTCTAAGTTTCTAGGTGAATTTCCTGTATTTAATGCAGAGAGATCCTGAACAGAAACTTAAAAAAACAAACAAACAAACAAAAAAAACACACACACAAAAAAAAAAAAGTTGAGTCTACAAGATAKAGTAAATAATCTCACATGAATAGTCCTGTGACTCAAGGAATGAAAGGGGATCTTTATAATTGCTTTTCACAAATATATTTGCTATTCATGGACTGATACATCTTTATTTTGAGGGTGTACTRTGAAGACTTATGCATCTATTAAACTCCATCAAATCTAGACCACCATTTCAGGAACARAAACTTAATGAAACAGTTAGTTAGGCATCCAAGAAGATATTTGTCTCTTTGGACTTAAAGAAATATGCCATASAACAAGGAAGACAATATATC
This sequence comes from Mixornis gularis, assembly GCA_003546035.1. Classification (NCBI taxonomy): domain Eukaryota; kingdom Metazoa; phylum Chordata; class Aves; order Passeriformes; family Timaliidae; genus Mixornis; species Mixornis gularis. The sequence continues at coordinate 6,840,619 of QVAJ01000014.1, read as the reverse complement.
CAGAACATCAGTATGCCACAGAACCATAGAATATAGAGTCATAGGATGCCTGGTGTTGAAGGGGGCCTTAAAKATCACTCMGTTTSAACCCCTCTGCAGTGGATAGGGACATCTTTCACRAGATCAGGTTGCTCAGAGCACCATCCAACCTGGTCTTGAATACTTCCAGGGATGGGTCATCCACAACTTCTCTAGGCAACCTGTTCCAATGTCTCACTACAGTCACAGTAAAGAATTTATTCCTAATATCTAATGTAAACCTACCCTCTTTCAGTTTGAAGCCATTCCCCTTTGTCTTATCACTACATGCCTTTGAAAAAATCTCTCCCTATCTTTCTCGTATGGCTCCTTTCAGG
>QVAJ01000014.1:6808220-6833126 GCA_003546035.1 Mixornis gularis | reverse complement strand
TTTGTTTGGGTTTTTTTTGTTTTTTTTTTTTAAGTTTGACAGTGTTGAGAGATTTCCAGGCTAGTGGTAAATTTTACTGACTGCAGAAAGTGTCAGCAGTTCACAAAGGGAAAATGTGGTTGAAATGTAGTTGTTTTCTCTTCTTTATCACTTGATAGAGGATAAATACAGAAGTTTGAAACAAACCCAAGAAATTGTTAAGTACACATCAATGGAAAACGAATCAATCTTACATTTTTAAAGTTATCTATTTTTGTATTTTTCTAACTGATACAACAAGGTGTGGTTCCAAACTTTAAAAAAAACAAGAGTGAAGAAGTCATATAGATTTAAAAGAGGAACTCCAGGTAAACCAAATTTTGTCTTAGAATAAACAAATTATTCAAGATCTTTGTTTTGAAGTTAAAAAAATAAAAAAGAAAAAATGAAAGCAATTAAGAGACTTAAAATGTGATGCATTGTTTTTCTTTTTCCTATTTGTTGTAGATCTATTATATATTCCCTCCATATATAGACAGGTCCAGTGCTCCAGAAGAGACACTTCAGCACTGACTAGGGCTAGTAGTCTCACTGTGAAAGCCTCTCAAGGCATCTCCAGCACCACTGTTTTGATGAAATTCCATTTTCTGAAAGAAAATAATTGAGGGAAGCTTCTTTTTTGCTATAACTTTTTGAAACCTGGCCAGATTATCAGACAGGAATCAAAGTAGGAGGGCATTGCTGTGAGGTAGGAGCAAGTGTGGGGCTGTGTCCTGATCAGACCCTCTGGCAACAGGACCTGCTCTGTATGGCCAGCCCAGACTTGCCACATGGGCAAAGGTGGGACGCTACCTGAGGAAAACAGGTTGGAGAGCTCTTTCTCTTGCTGCAATATTTTAGGAGCACAGAACCTARGCTGGTCCTCTGATGTGAGGGAGATCTTTGTCAGCTCAATGCTTCTCTGCAAAAAAAAGGGCAGTTCCTTTCACACAGTGAGCTAAGCTTGTAAAAAGTACTCTTAAATAAAGCAAATCCTAGAACCTTCCCCTTCAAGAATGCAGTGAATTTCTGAAGGCTTTGTAGCCTGTGATAAATCTACGTGGCAACGTGTATACTGAATACTCATGAACAAAGAAATTCCAAGTAGATATTGACAGACTCATACAAAACAAAGAACTCTGCTCACCTGTTTCCATCTCACTACAGAGTATGAAAATATACAATGTAGGAGAAATGTCAACAAAGTTTCTGGGATGTTCTTACATACTCYGGTGACAGACATACTGAAAGAACACATATTAAACTACAGCATCCAGCTGACAACACTAAACATTGCAGATAGGAAACAAGAGGATCAGGTGCCTTCTCCCTACCTTCATCTAATCCAGCAGAGTCTGTTGCAAGGGAAATGTAATTATGAATAAATAAGTATTTCCTGTCTTTCACAGGACCTCAGTGCTGTATRCAAGATGCAAGCGAGTACCTTGATCATGGAAAAGCGTGAATGACAGGAATGAAATGCAGAATGCGGAGGGAGAGGGGGAAGGACAAAGCCCTTGCTGCTTCTGGTCTTGAGACAGTACTGTAGTTATAGTGCACAAACTGGAATCACAGCATGACCATTTTGGGGAATGTATACTACCTCTGTATATAACTGCAGGGTAAGGTAGTCCATATTGGATCTGTATTTACCACTGAAAAAACAATGCTTAAAAATATAAAAAAGCTGGTTTATGTTACAAAAAAACCCAGGAATTCATAACTACCAGACTACTTTTGCATTGTACAGAGCTATTAAAAATCAATTTTTTTTCAGATAAAAAGTGTATGGACAAGGGAGAAAATATATGTATTATGTCAAGATGAATTTCAAAATATTTTATTCTTTGTATCTATATAGTTTTTTATCAATCATATCTATGAATGATGGATAAATGAACCTATCATATTAAAGCATCTAGAAGCATACTACAATGAAACATGGCAGTTGCCTGAACTTCTTGTTAGATACTTAATCTAYTAATCTTGCTCACAGAAATACAGAGTACTGTGTCAAGGCTTCTTTGCRTACATTTTTTTCTTTTTTGAAAGGAAGTGATGCTACCTAAACAGTTTTTTACATAAATATTTCCCTGAGATTTTCAATACTACTTAGAAAAGTTGAAATCCCTGTATGTATTAAGAAGCAGGCTTTCAAAGACATCCTAATGCAACAAGTATCTCAGCTTTTCACATTCGGCAACTTGTAAACAGTAGTGGGCCTTGCCCATAAAAGGCACGTTTCACTTTACCATTTCCAGAATTCAATAACTTACATAAAACCAAAGCAGAGGTAGTGTACTGATAGATTCACACCCTGGCTTGAATTCTTCTGCATAATTATAAAGCTAACTCCATATCATCAGCATGGAAATCTCCACGTACCACGTATCAATTAACTATGAGTCTGAAGAGATGTGAGTACCAAAACCTGCAAGCACCTCCTAATTAAGCAGTGATATTTCCTTACATGGGAATAAAAATATTTGTCAAAATAATAGCAACTTATTTACAGGAAATATCATGGGTGTTGTGTGGGCAATAAAACCACAATAAACACAAACAATTATTTTTGACTCCATCATTATTTTATTTTAATTGAAATTGATTTTTAAATAATTTTTAGCAAGAACTGAAACATAATATTGTATTGTTAAATTAGAAAAAAAACCCCATTCTTTTCCTTTAAACTGATATGTATAATATTTAGAYTTTTATTCCACAGTCAAACCAAATAAATGCTCTTTATGGTATGTACACGTCCTGCAAGTTTAATATAAACCCCAATGCACATTTTTGAAACCTTCTCAAAAGTTTTTAACTGGTTATCATCAGTGTCTTTCACTATACAGTTAAAAGTCATTAAGAATGGATAATTTATGAGATTGCATTGAAACATAAAACTTCGCWTGTAAAGAAATAAACCACAGTTTTGGTAGACCAGCATTTTTATTCAGATTTGTTGGCCTGTAGCCACTGCGATGTTATAATTGTGTAAATTAGAAAGCAGATTACAGAAATTAATAAATATATATCCTCGACTATTTTTCCTAATGCAACAGTCATGTCTTTTGTCTTTGTAATCACATAATTCTCTGATTTATTAATTACTGGATCTATTATTGCCAAATCTTTATTCTCCTATGCTATTTTGGACTAATCACATTAACCATTAGCTAATTAAAATGCTCAGATGTTTGGAAATGTTTATAGAGAACGATACTATCACCATTTCAAATGCATAATTGATATACAATAATTAAAAATTACCTACATTACCTTAGAACTTAACGAGTATTTGTTTCCTTTGGGTTTTGTTAATTGCTTTTATACATTTGAACAGTGTATTAATTCTACTTAAGCATCAGCTAATGGGAAAACAATAACGGATCTTTCCTACACAGCACAGTGGGTAAGTGGACAAGAATACAGGACTGGTTTCTTTTTACAGACTGGGGAAAAAAAAAAGAAAAAAGTAGTCCAGTAGCTGAACACAGGGAATGTACCCTTTCTTCCTACCATACCATTTAACAGTCTGGTACCTTATCTTTTCCTTCTTCTTTTTTTTCTTCCGTAATGCATCACACTAATATTATCAGTGGGAATTCATCTCACATCATTTGCACATAAATGGGGCTATATCAATTTAGGTTCTCTAGGAGCTCGGGGCTTATTTTGGTGTGCAGATAGTTTTCAGACAGGTACTCTCTATTCATTCAGGGAGGCCTCAAAGCGCAGTGATTTATCCCTTGATAGAGAGCTATGACATGAGAACACAGAGGGTGATTTATTCTGCACGATTTAGTTGAGTGAACATRTGCTGTCAAATAGTAAAATGAAGTGTGTATATTGCATAATGGGGGAATTGAAATAGAATTTATAAACTGTCAGCTTATTGTAAAACCTTATGCAATTTCTACTAAACTCTTAAAAAAAAAGGCTCTGTTGCAAGTTTTTCAGCAGCAGCTGCAGCTGTTTAAGACATRCTGGGAAGAAGTGGTAATGGCAGTGCTTAGCACTTCATTACATGTCATTAATTCATGTCCCCATTATGCTCCTCTATTTACACTGTGCTGGCACTCAAYTTATCTCCTACTTTCCTATAAAATCTGTCCAAGGATACTTTCCATTAACGTCCATTGCCAGGTTTCTCTCAAATAAGATTGGAACTCCCTGTTAGCCTCCTGCATGGGTGTTTGAAGGSTTGCTTTTCTGCTTCTGGGAGTTCTGCAGCCATCCCTATGAAGATAATCAATGGTGAGTTAACTTCAGGGATTCCCACTCAGGAGTAAACRGCAGGCCCTTCACAGCCCAGCCAGATCTCTTGCAAGTTTTCAGATCTCTTATCAGGAATATAAGGCTCATAAGGTGGTAGGAAATAGAATCTCCAAAGGTCACAGAATCACAAAATCACAGAACCACAGAATGATTAAGTCGGAAGAGACCTTCATGATCATCAAGGCCAACCCTGCCCTAACACCTCAACTAAACCATGGCACCGAGTGCCACATCCAGTCTTTCTTTAAACACATCCAGGGATAGTGACTCCACCACCTCCCCGGGGCAGRCAATTCCAGTACTTTATCGGTCTTTCTGTAAAAAACTTTTTCCTAATATCCAACCTATATTTCCCTTGGCACAGCTTGAGACTGTGTCCTCTTAGTTCTGTCAGTTGCTGCCTGGAGAAGAAGACCAACCCCCACCTGACTACAGCCACCTTTCAGGCGGTTGTAGAGAGTGATAAGGTCACCTCTGAGTCTCCTTTTCTCCAGGCTAAACAACCCCAGCTCCCTCAGTTGTTCCTCACAGGGTTTGTGTTCCAAGCCCCTCACCAGCCTCATTGCCTCCTTTGGATGTGCTCAAGCGTCTCAAGGTCCTTCCTAAACTGAGGGACCCAGAACTGGACACAATACTCAAGGTGTGGCCTGACCAGTGCTGAGTACAGGGGAATAATGACCTCCCTGCTCCTGCTGGACACACTATTCCTGATACAGGTCAGGATGCTGTTGGCCTTCTTGGCCACCTGTGCACACTGCTGGCTCACGTTCAGTTGGCTGTAGTACAGTTCATCCCATCATACTGAGTCATAAAAAAGCTACACCTTTCTTAACTGGAAGGAGAAGTAGAACTGGTTCATCTTTCCTAAGGCTAATGCTCTTCTGTTATTATATTGCTTAAGGATATGCAAACTGCAAGAGACTGAAAAGTCACCTTGCAATGCCTCCTGTTAATATTAGCATGGTGAACAGTGAATCTGACGCTAAGTACAGAGTAAATTCATGTCCTTAACAAATTCCCAGGTAACCCTGTCAAAGGATCCACCAGGCAACTTTATATCTTCATCTAAACATAATGCTTTAACTGTTGTAACTATTCCACGTGATTAATGAAGGTACATTTTTTCATTCTTGCTTCATATGTCACTGCTTCCAAACAGCTGTGTTCTCTGCTTTTTCGCTCTCTGGCAATTATGCAGCTATTTCACTGGGTATGTCTGTACTCTAGTATTTTTTTTTTTTTTTTAAATTTTAAAATTGCTTATGTGAGCATTTTTGAAACAAGAAAAGGGGGCCAACATTATGATGTTGAAATTAATGTTTATCTTGTGAGAGCCTTGCCTCAAGAGTAGGTATACCTACAATGAATTTCATTTGAACATGTGAATTCCTGTCCAAATCAAAGTGAGTCCCCAGTGACTGCAAGGATTCCACAGCAGCAGCCTAGTGAAAAACCCATCAAAATAGGTTCCATGTCAAGAACTATGAGACAGTCTGGCAGGCATAGGGATAAAATAACTTGTCACTATTTTGTTTTGTTTTTACATATATATATATATATATATATATATATAATACATATATAAAATCTACTAAGAAACTTAAATTTCAAAATATTTGCCTATCTAGGGATAGCTTCCCCTATTCAATGCTGGAAAGTTCACACTTTTTTTTTTCAAGAATCTTGAAATAGACCCTTCATTTTCATGGAAGACAACACAGGAAATATTAAATACATGCCACTTGGAAATTCCACTTTTTTATACCATGATATCTGGGAATGAGGGRGAAAAACAAAACAAAACAAACCCCAAAAAAGTAAATTCCTGACTAAAACTCTGAAGCCCTGAGCTGAAAAATACCAGGGATGCATGGACATAATTATGGTAGCACATGAATGTTCCTCAGGGCTCTAATACCAAGCATATAAAAATGATATTTTACAGAACAATTTTTTTTGGAAGATAAGCTCAGGTTTTTTGCTTAAAGAAAAAAATCTGTGACATGGAAATTCCTCCATATTTTTACTTCTAGTTTAACTTCTTAGAAAAATAACAAACAACAAAAGCAGCAAAATAAACACACCCACACAAACACTTGTTTTTTTGTAATAGGTTGCAGTGTTGCAGTGTAAAAATAAATACATATTTGGCCTGAGGCAAACAACAGTGCTACTATCATTTGAGAAAAAGACTTTAGAGGGTTCCAGGTTTTCAGCCCAGCTGAGCTGACAGCAAATTCAGCTGAGTAAATCAGGGGAAAAATATGTTTCCTATACATATTGAGATGCCCAGAATGTTCTGTGGCTTCTTCCTGATCAGTACTCTGTATGTCTGTGGTAATTCAATACCATCCTACCATCTCTGTCCATTGTGAATAGCTCCATGTGGTCTGTGATATCTCATTTTCCTTCACAATGCAAGAAAGACATTGGGACATGAAGGTCAGAATTCTACCTCATTTTATGCATGTTTTATTTGTAGATGGTGTTTTTTATTGCACATGTGGTCAGTTGTGTAATTAATGACAATCCTTGTCCAKACACACCAGCTCCCACCTAGGCTAAATTACTCTCATTAACTGACTGTCATATGGAAGTTGGGATATGTGGTTGCAATCCTTGCACAAAGCTTTTAAGACTGTAGTTACTGCTCCACGATCAAGGCAATCACAAAGGCATGGACTGGCATAGGTTACAATTCTTTCTCTTCTAGAAAAAGGCATTCATCTCTACAGCCAAGCTGCTCCCGGAGGGAAGAACTGCCTGTTCTCTGCTATTATGAGCCCTTTCTATGTTTTAATCTATGCTCTTTGCAGCACAGCTGGTAGGAGCAGCAACAAGCCTAGAATTGAAGGACAGAAGGAGGCTTTCAAGTGCCATGTCAGGAGTCTAATTAGAATTTCTTAGAATTCAGTATCTAARCATGAGAGAAGATGAAGAAAACCCAATCCCTCTTGGGTAGACAAACTGTTACTACACATCAGTGGATTCTCCTCATGAAACAAACGCTTTTGCTTTTCTTTCCTTTTCTCCATTATGTTATTTAGAAGGATTTTAGCTATTTCTTAGCACTGCATTTCATAGAATCTTTTCTCAAACTTTCTGCCAACTGTAGACTAGCAAAGTTTCAGTTCTTGACAAGTTTTYGCCAATATAGACAGATTACAAAAATGAAGGTTCAGGGCTATGTTTTTGAAGTCTCACAAGCATAAAACTTAAATTTGAAGGTATGATTGTGCTATTAAGACTGAATGTCATATTCTTCAGTGGAAGAAAATGAGATAAATTTTAGATCTTGAATTCAGAGTGCAACTCACTGCCTCTTTAAGATCTGCAATCTAAACACCTTGAAGCCCAGTAGTCACTTCAGGCTCCTGATCTGATTAGCTTAGGAAGGCTTTTGACATCTACATTTAAATGGCCAAATCACACCATTGAAATCTCTTTGTTTCTCTACTGTAAAAAAGAGCACAGATAATTAGATCAGAATTCCATTMTCTAGAATCACAAAAGAAAAATACTCTAATTCAGTAATAGGCACAAGGTAGGATCAGTAAAAATTATGCTTGCTAGTCATGACTAGTTAATGAATTCAGCATGTGTTTTCTGAGATTAATAATAATGAAAGAAAAGAAAAAGGATTTTCAGAGTAAGGATCACATCCAAATAAAACTAATTTYAAGATTTAAGGTGTAAATTATTCCTTTTTAAAGTATATAAAGTATATGGTGCCAGCAAGGGACACAACCTCAACAGATTCTCTAAGTGCTTCAAAAGCCTGTAACATTATTATCTTAAAATGATGCATGAAAGGAAAGATTCCACATTTTAAGATCTACAAATAATAAGTATTAAATTAATTTGCTTTTGTATATTGTATATGGAAATATAAACCACTGGAACTTTGTATAGGGTTTACTTGTGATTTTAAGGAGAGTATTTAATTTGTGTAAGATGTTTATCATTTTAGTGTCTCTACKAAATTAATTGCATCTTGCAATAGCATGTTTTAAAAAAAAAGATTTGAAAAGTAAATGTATGATAGCACTGAAGACATTTCTGTAAACAAATGCAGAATATACCAGAAGATATATATTCATTTTTAGCAACTAAAATTCAACAATTGCATCTGTGTACGCTGGGRGCTGACTGACACATTGTCCATAAGCCAGCAATGTGCCTTTATGGTGAAGAAGGTTTTAATGGTGCCTGTGCTGCATCAAGAGAAATTTCACCCTTAGGTTGARTGGGAAATATGATCCTTCCCCCCTGTCCAGCACTGGTGAGGTGACACCCTGTTTCTTGTCCTGGACTGCCCCCTCTGAACATCAGAGGCTTTCTTACTGTGAAGGTGACTAAGCACTGCAACAGGATGCCCAAGAAGGCTGTGACATTTCCRWYCTTGGAGATATTCAAAAGCTGTCCACATATGATCCTGGGACACTGCCTATAGGTGGCTCTCCTGGAGCAAAACATTTGAACCCGATCACCTCCAGACATCTCTTYCAACCTCAATTCCTCTATGAGTCCATGAACTAAAACTCAGTGGTGTCATAAGGCTTCACACTACTGCAGTCCTTCTTCTGAAATATCTGGAAGTTTTTTGTCTATTTTTAATATATTGTCAGGCAGCATTATTCTATACCATTATATTTTTTTTAAGTGAAAGCTAATACCTAAGGAATAATACAAAAATGTACATCTACATGAAGTTCATTTGGAAACTCTGAATTTCCTATTGAGAACTAATTGGGTTAACTCAATTAAACTAAACTAAACTTTTGGAAAGAACATTAGCTGAGATAAGCCAAAGCTAGTGGAACAATGCCACCATCCCATCTGACCCAGCTTGTCATGCAGGAGATTACTGTGGCTAAACAGAGCAGTAGACAGGGGAAAATCTGAGGGACAGGAAAGGAGCACGAATGATGATTCATGCTCTGTATGCTTATTGTAGCTTCGTGCTGGGAATATGTTTGCAAATGCTAATAAATTTGCAGGGGAATAGGAACGTGTCATACCTAAGTCCATCGTTTCTGATGAGGAGCATGAAAAAGTCTAGCTGTTCCTTCATCTCCACCAAACTTAAGAAAATGTTAGAATCTGAATTCTGATTGACTTATATTTTTTGTTCTCCAGACACTGAGTTATGTACTGCTCAACAGTTGTCTCCAATCATAAACTCTGTATGTATGTGTATATCTATATATATATAATATGTTTATATTTCTGAGGAAAGACTGCTTTTACTATTAGTTAAGTTTCCCTGTCTTTGCCTGCTGATCCATCAATAATACTCCTATTCAGGTGTAGGAAGCAATTGTTTCAGCTATTCTTAACTTCTTCATCATACATATAAATCTTCACATTTTTCTAAGACATGGTATCTGACATTTTCTTTTTACCGTGATGAACTCATTAATTATTTTGATGTGTAATTTCAGTACAGATCCCATGGAAGGAAAAACAATAGGAGATAATATGCTGTGCTTTTAGTATAAGTCAGGCAAGAATAGGAAAGAAGGATTTGTATTAGGTAATTTAGCAGTTTGTACTCAAGTGCGAATACAAACTCAAATACATTTTACCTAATTTTAAGGTCTTTAGTAAGAAGTCTTTAGTCCTGCACCATACTGACTGCAAAGAGAASTGAGAAAGCCATGGCAATTAACTTAGGAATCTTGATTAAGTGTTTAAATTGAAGAAGTAAAATAAATTTTCTGGGTTATCTTTACTAATGTGCCAGACTCTGACTTAGCAAAGAGTCCTAGGGGATTCCATCTCTCCACTACTCACTGAGGAAAGCTTCCAGCAGGTAGCCTGCTGCCTACAATAAATGCAAATCACCAAATTATGCTATACACAGTTATTTTGGTACTGAAGCACTAGAAATTGCACATCTGCAAATGACTGGAGAACCAGTTATCATATAACGAAAACATCACCATATAACTAAAGACAAGAATATATAAGGGTACAATTTTGCAGTTCTGGGGTGCCCTAGCTCACTGCTATCTTAAACTACTATTAGATGACTTCAYTTTATGAGCAAAAACCCAAAATATTGATATGTGAAAGAAAGACAAAAAACCCAGGAATTTTAAATATTATCTTACAAAGCTTACTACACCCACAGGTGACAAAGAAAAAAGTATTACCCTAGGGGATACAAAGCTTTAGAGGCTTGCTGTAAACACTGGTTCTATTCCTCCCTCCTAGAAAAGCAAGTATGTGCACACATAAAAATCATCCATAAAAYAAAGACAGAACATAAAAACTTGCTGGGTTAGGAGGGAGGTTTATCTAAATTATTCTTCTGCCTCTTATGGTRGCCAGTACAGATATAAAGAAATAATGATGAATAAGAATTACAGTGGTACTTTACAGGAATACTTGCTTGCCTTTCAAGAGTGCAATTCACCAAGGTGATAACTTTGGTGAATGCTCCTTCATCAGTTTTTTTTTCATAAATTCTTCCCTTAAGCTTCCATTTTCTCTTGTWTTTGGTGGTATCATTAATGATGAAAAATATTAGGAAAGAATAATAAGCATTGTTCTTATGCTTCTATAAACAGATAATTGTGATTAGTCAAAACTMCATTAAAAAGTAGTTATAATGCCAATTAAATTATGCTTTCTCAGTATAAACACAGGGGGGAAAAAAAAGTGTGGAGGGAGAAACAAATGACCTGTATGTCAATAATAATATGGAGGCAGATACTTTTTACCTTAATATAACTTCTGTGACAAAAGAGCTGAACTACTGATCAGCAACCTAGTATTCTAATAGTCTAATTCTCACTTCAATAATTTCCATGAAATCTGCTTTAAATAGAGCTGACTACTTTCAAAGCTCAACCTTCCCTTGCAAGTACTCTAAMCATTGTAGAAATGAAATTGAACGTGCATAGCATATATGAGTATATTTGAACAAGACTTAGTTATTTCCTTGTATCACAACACCATGATTTTCCATGCATGTCTAACATAAAAGCTCAATATTACATGTCATAAGAGCATTTGGAAAAAATGATCACTTCTGAAAGTCATACAGAACTGCAAAATGCTATTTTTTTTCATATTCCCTGTGAGATACAGACTACCCATATGACCRACATGTCCTCTGAGAGATTGCTTTCCTTTTTTTCTTTAAGAGAAAATTGACAGCATGTGGTGTGGCTTACTGCATCTCCTCCATCCTTACAAGTCTTGGAGAGAGACAGACAAWGCTCTTCTTTCCCTAGGTCTTTCTCTCAGCCCAGCCTCTACTGTGGCATTCATGCTGTTCTTCCCTTTCTTGCTGCATGGCCACAGATGAGTGTGCTGGGACTGCTGCAGAGAAAGCAGGTGTTCTGAGTGAAGGCAGATCGTAGGGAAATAGGGGGGGATGATCATGGGGAAATGACACATAATTACAAGGGAAATAATTTCTGTGTTATGAATGAGGATCAGCTGCCCAAATAGGAGGTAGAATGGGAGAATAGAGTAGTTCTGCTTCATATGCCCAGGAAAGAAGAAAGAAGGTAGGAGAGCAAAATCATGTTAAGAAGTCTAAAGAAGGCGAGTAAAGGAACTTTCTTCTAGCAAGCTATAGGACTGTGGAAGTCAAGTTAATTGTTCCAAGCCCTCTAATTGAACCTTCATTCCCAGGACACTCTTCTAACTTTTTCAGACTCCCTTTCTCATTCATGACATGCTAMAAAAGCAGCTCTGAACCTTGGCAAACCTCTCCCTTGTATCATCAACCTTTTAAAATACTAATAGGACCCAGTTTCTCCATAAATTCCTTTTGCTGTCACCTCAAACCCAAATTTTGCCTGCACGACTAAAAAGCTTTGAGCTGTTTCTCAGTGTACCCTTGAGCRAATCAGTTGGGCAGCCAAGCAAGCAGTCAGATTTCTTCTCCTCACCAAGAGCCTGTAACGAAAAGATGCAAAGGAGGAAAATCAGTCATACCCTTCCTGTCTAAACAGTTTCTGACAGCTCATTACAATTATTGAATGTCAACAGTGAATTCAGCCATATGCAAATATGTAGACAGGGATGGTTCCTGCACAAGACTCAGCTGATTCAGAAACATAACAAAGCCTAAGAAAAATGGACATAGGTTAAAGAATTTGCACAAATATGTATGCATGCGCATATACAAGASCACAGTCTGTGCCTCAAAATTATGTTTTTAAAATATAAACTTTTTCAATGGCTCTTATGAGACTTTACAAAGTTCCCTTCTGAATAAAGATACAATAAAGTATGAGACCAAAATCAGAGCAGAATATCACTTGGTCTATGACAACATAAAAATTCCTCAGAACTTTTGCCATTGTCAACATTTCTGCAAAAAACTGAGAAGATTTTGTAAATAAGGGATGTTTAACGGAAGTGTCTGATGCAAAATAAAACATCTTTGTCATATATTTATATCAGATCTGTCATAATGCAAGTCAAGCTCTATACAATGTGGATAACACTTGTTTTAATTATGTATGTACATCTTAGTCCCTATTTTTCTCCTACATGACACTTTCCCCCAAATTTTCCAGTTTTACTTYGCAATATTTACAAATCAACATCACTTTTTACAGTAATTTAAATTCTTTTTTTTTTTTAGAAATCAGTTCTTGCCTTGTTATTATTCTAAGGTGCTTTTAACATTTTCAGTGTCCTTTGTCCACTTTATTCAAGTAGTCTTTATGCATAAAAAGAGATGGTCCAAACATTCACAAAAATCAGCTTCTACTGCATTTTCTTGTGCAGAGAGGGAATTGAATGTGGTACTTAGAAATGAGGATGAAGACAAACATCTTGTTAACAGCAACAGAGGCTTAAACATTTTTAAATCTAAAAGGAGAGAGGAGGCAGTGTATCTATCTGAAAYTGCATATTTTGGACTTCAGTCATATACTTTTCAAGCCAGGACTGAAAGTCTGGAACATTCTTACAGTTTACCTAAATAAGTATTTCTCTTTTCACTCCAGAGGAGTAATTTCCTTATGAAATATTGGTACATTTTAGAGAAATGGCACAAACTACCTCTTTGCCCTTCAGATTACTTCAGTGTCCTCAATGTTCCCTTCAATGCTGAATATGAGCTGTAAAAATTTCCTTTCTTCCTCATTTTTGTGACCGTTATTTATTCACTAGTAACTTGAGAGTGCTGTAGCTTCAGTAATGAGATATAACCAGGCACTTGAGAAATTTTCTCTGTTTGGGGTCTTTCATGGATACATTTGTCAAGAGATTTAGGAGCAGGGATTTCTTTTTTTCATCTTTTCTCTGCTTTTTTTGTAGTCCAAACAGCAAAGCAGCCATGTAGATGGTTTAGTCCCTTTTAAAAGATTTTTGCCTGCAATTTAAAGGAGGTGGAGCTTCTCAGACATCGAGCAGGTTAGAGAGAAACTCCTGAATGAAGACTGCCAAACTCTATAATAACAGTTCACAGCCTGCTTGGACTCACTCATGTAGCACATGCAGGACATGGACGTGTCATAAGGAATTTGTAGTAGTGTCTTTCTAGGGCATTCATAAATTTTGACCTTACTCCTATACTGTACCCACAAAGTTCTTCTCCACCTGGTTAACCACGAGGAGAGAAGTTTACAACAAAGTCGTACAACCGCTCTAGGCAACCGTGCTGCTGCACTGCTGTTGCATCCATCCATCTATGTGGTACCTCAGCAGTTCTCGGTAGCCCATCTTAGAACACAGCCCAGCTTTATTTTAGTGAAACTTTTCATGTYTTAAGGTTTCAAGCTATTTTTAGCTTCTCTGTTAAGTAAACAACGCCTCAAATATATTTCAATATTAGGCTACTGATGTTATTGTCGTTTCTTTTCATGTGAGAACCTGATCCCATGGGAATTTGTGAAGACWCAGGGTCAAGAAAGAAAGGGCAGTAATTTGAGATGGCAGATTTGGTTCATTAAGTATTTATTTATTCTCTGTATGCTGGTTTTTGTCAGCATCTTCACCATATCTGTTCCCTTTCTAATTTAATGTCGGTTCCCATCAGTGCTTTACCTTTTMTTTCTGAAGAATAAATAGACTGACAGGGTACAATGGTAACAGAGCTGATCCTGCAATCTAAAAGAAGGCAGTGAATGTTTTTGTTGCTATTTTAAATGTAAACTCCTGAAAAATTTATCTTTACAAAAAGCTATTTTTTTTTTCTTATGCCCTTACAAAAATGGAAGCAATGATTATATCATATAAACACCATATTTGGGAATCAAACTCTTTTTTTTAATATTAATTTTKACTTAAGATAACTTAAAATACCAAATTAAGATACAGAAACAAAAAATTAGTCTACAGAACAGAAGTAAGAGAAATAAGCAAAAAGTGTATCTAGGTATTCAGTGCAATCTTTAAGTGTTATTTCAGAGCCAAATGGTTAAATACAATAGTGGTACTCCTAAACTTCCATCCATTTACATATTTAAGCTGATCATTACCCCATCTGATCTTGCTGGCAGCATTTCTACTTCCTGCTGAGATGTGAATATTAACCTCTACATGTCTTCCTTTTACAAATGAAAAGTCATCTAATAGAACTCCCTTTTCTTTAGTAAAATAAAAAGGTCAAGGGAAAGTTGTACAATTTTTTTAAAAAAAAGATCTAACATATTGTAAATTCAACTGTAAAACTTCACAGATAAAATGAACAAYAATAATATCACAATTAAAGATTAGTGCAAAATTCTAAAATGAATGAATATTAAATAAAAAAAATAAAAGAAAGAGTTTAAACTGGAGGTATACTTTGATTGTAATTATATTTTAGATATTCCTGCTACAATGAGTGGTACAGAAGGAGTTCTTTCTGAATAAGTACACAAGCATTTCTAGTACAAATACTGAGAAATGTGCTCATTGAAAATGATTGTTCCTCTTCAYAAAGTAACTGAAATATTAATGAAAAGAGAACAAGGAAAAATTAATTGAAACTATTCCAAATATTTGTAAAGTTTTCTCTCTAATAATTTTCTCTATTTTATTTAGCTTTGCAAACATTACTTAAGACATAGGACACTACAAATTTAAATATGGAGAAATTGCTAGGACTGAAATTGCAGTATAGACAATTATAAAAGTAACTACTATTGTTATTTTTGCAAGACACTGATAATAAATAATTATGCTTTAAAAAATCCTGTGTTGAAAATCTTAAACACTTTTTTAGTCTCAATCTTTTAAGTAGATTAWATACATCCATAGGGAATTTATAGTTTTATTTCTTCTGAAAGAGGACATTTGAAGAAAAAAAAACAAAAACCAAAACCTTTTTAATATATACTTCAAGAGAAAACTAAGGCTTTGTTCAGCTTTGGACTATATTTTCAAGTACCTTTTTGTTYCATTGAAGGAATTGTTTGTTATGAAGAAGATCTTGAGAAAATAGGCATTTTCCTAAAATTGAAGACCTCCTTTACTAACTCATAAATGTCAAATAAAAAATGGTAGAGAACATTTTTCATTTGTTCCAGGCCTCGATGCCTTTAAAGTTAATTTTGGCAGACTACAAAATTCTCAAATGGGCCTCAGAAGTCCAGCATATAGAGATTTAGCTGCAGCATTTTTTTTTTTTAATTTGGATTAATTGCTTTTAAAGATAAAATGTACTCCAACTGTCAGTCACATAAAATTTCTCCTCTTTAGAAAATTTTAGTCACTTGTTTCAACTTTCAGCTGGGGCTCCTCAGGATTCTTTCCTTCTGGTTCTTGTTTTCTCCTGCCTCAGCTTAATACTGTGCAAACAGAGTTATATGTGCATATCTCTTCTGTAGATCAACCTATTTCTGTCCAAAATGAAATCTCAGCCTTTCTGCTAAGTTAAGATTCTCATAGATTTCTGTGGTGAGCTGACCTTATCAAGAACAYAGGGGGAGAAAATAAAATGTAAAATTTCAGAGACAAGCTAAGGCTAAGGAGCTCACTCACCAGTTACCRTCATGGACAAAACAGACTTGACTTGARGAAATTAATTTRATTTATTGCTAGTTAATAACCGATCAGGATAGTGGCAAATAAAAACCAAAACTAAACACACTTTCATTTCACCTCTCTCTTCCCATGTTAAGCTTTATTCCCAGCTCTTCTACCTCCTTCCCCTCCCCCAAAAAGTATAGTAGGATGGGGAATGAGGATTGGGTCAGTTCATAACCCTTTTTTTCTTCTACTCTTTCCTCACACTCATCCCCTGCTCCAACATGAGGTCCCTCATATGGGACACTGTCCTCCAAGAACTTCTCTATTGTGTGTCCTTCCCATAGGATTTTGTTACAAAGATTGCTCCAGCATTAGCTCTCCAAATGGACTGCAGTCATTCAGGAAAAGACAGTTTCAGTGATGCCTTGGAAGGCTGACCYGTAACAGGACCTTGGGAAGGCTTTAGTCCCACATGCTGCTCAGAGCACAACCAAGTCTGAAGTAAAATGCGGATGCCTAAGGTTGTTTCCAGTTAGGTCTTGAAAACATATGAGAACTGAAATGGTACATCCTGCCTGGGCAATCTATCCCGTTATTTGACTGTCCACAAGGGAAAAGAAAATCTCTCTGAATTTCYCTTGTTTAAATTATGTGTATGTTCTCTTGTCCTCCAGACATCCACTGCTGTGAAGGGCCTGGTTCTGTCTCCTTGCTGACCTCCCCACAGCTATGGGTGCTGCTCTTAGGTCCCCCACAGTCACATTTCTCCAGCCTGAAAAAGCTTTGGTGTCTCAATATCTCCTCAGAGGACCAGTACTCCAGTTCTGGACCATCCTAGTGGCTCTCCCCTGGGTCCATTCCAGTGTAACAATGACTTAAACATCTGACAACCATAACAAACAGGTTATCAAGTCCTTTCTATTGGTCAAAAAGAAATACAATATGAAGTAGAAAGCATTCTAAAATATAAACGAAAAAGACAAAGCTCAATTTTGCAACAGAAGAACAAGCTGGGGACCAAGATGACTTATTCTTCTATAATCATGATAAATCTGTTCCACACATTGTAGAACATATGCTTTAGATAGTAGAATTTTGTTTCTAAATGAAAGTATATTTTACTATATTGTTCATATTAATGGAATATCATTTGTGATGAATGCAGCAAAACAGGAGAAAGATGACTCTTGACACCAGAAATTTTTTTTTGATGGGCATGCTCAAAACCACTGATTTTCCCCCAGACTTCTGAAGATGAAACCACAGTCTTTTCCTGCTGATATTGGACAAAACAGTGGCTAAAAAAGACCTGACCTTAGGAAAGTGGCAAAGTGGCACACAGGAAGCTGAACTGTGCTTCAGAACAGTTCTTCATTCTTAGCTCTGCATGTTGCTTTTCTGTTTCTAGCCTGTTTCTAAGGAGTTAGCTATTTTTAGAGAAGCAGTCCCTGTGTTTTATATGTCCAGTTAAAATGCCTGAAACATTATCACATATAACTACCAGAAGACTGTGAAAAATCTTGGTTTCTAAAAGTTTAGTGTCAAACTTTCAGACTTAATTTACTTCTATCTATCTAGGAAGTCTAAGCAAAAAACAAAAACAAAACCAAAACCAAAACCAAAAAAACCTTACCATGTACCATGTGCATATATTTTATGAAGAATTTACAGTCAATGCAAGTTCATAGCACCTGCTTCCATCCCTCTGCACATCCTCCACTTGTTTGTCTGACTTGGTAGTTCTTGCATTGGTTCAAAAAACTGTTTTAGTCAGAAAAAGAATATATATATATATATATATATATATATACACACATAACTTTAATTCACAACATAGCTTGGAAACTACAAGAATCTCAAGTTGATATTTTTGGGGTGCGGCATCACATAGTACCCATAGAAGATAACTCATAGATGATAACTCATAGACACCCTTACTTGGAATAGTGAAATATAATCTCCGTTTGCTAAAAGAAATTAAAAAAGAACAATGAATAACAAACCAAAAAACTGATGAAGTAATATTTACTGAAATTAACTATTTTCAATGTMATTTGATAAGATTTATGTTTCATCTTTACCTTTGGAGTGAGAACAAAGAATTCTAATATAGTATGTTAGAATATTTCATACAATCAGGAATATATATTTCTATGAGATTAAGGTACATGCTTTCATTATTAGTGTCACATTTTTATTTGATTTCCTTTTTTTATTAATGTAAGAAATCCTGAGCATATTATTTCCAGTTCCATCCATCAAGTAAGGAAAAAATGTGGTTCACCGATGTTCTGGAATTTTAAAATTAAAATTAGAAGAGACTTGTAAAAAATTAATTATTACTTGGTTTTTTTAAGAGCTTTTTTTATTGTTTCTATTCCTTCAGGCAGAGGAAAGTTTACTTTATACAACATATCTATTAAACTCTGATATTACTTTTGCCACAAAAGAAACAAAATTTTAAACAAATATGAAAAACTTATTTTTTAATATAAATTAGATCTTGTGTTCATATCTCATACGTTGTTAAATTCAGTGSATCATTTGAAAGAGAAAAASTTGCAAATTAGAAAAGTTCAAARACATTTACAATATCTTTATGACACKTWCCAGATAATATCTTAGAGGCCTGAAGTAAGGCTTAGGTGGAATGGAAACCAGGTCTAATATTATGACCTAAATTCAGATATTCAGATCCTGACCACTCCCACAAGTTTCATTAATGTAGCACTTTTCTATCATTCCTGRAGTTGCTCAGAAGTGATGCTCTGAGTCTTGATGAAAATGAGTGTCTTGCCATCAACATTCTGGTGTAATCCTGAACAGATTCTTGAATTTTTTAATCCTGTCCAAGGAACACGTTTTAAAAATTGTCAAAGAATTCTTGCTATTTGCCTAATGTTTGATCTCCACCAACGCACATTGTGGTTGGTTTCTTTCCTAAACAGCTGGGCTTAGTCTTTCTGTTACTGCCTAATGGGTGAAATATTTGTCAGGCAAATTATTGCTTTTCATTACTGAGGAGATTCAAATTTTCTGAGCTCAAATTTCCAAAAACGCTTTGGTAACTAAAACAAAGCTAAGCTTGAAATCAGAAGTGGACTACATAGTCTTCTGAAGTTGCTTCATTGTGCAGTGAAAAGTTCTTTACTATGCAGTAGAGAAGTCAAGGGTTTGGAGTAATAAAACTAAGAGAAACACAGACACAATGGCTACTAAAATATGCAGGAAACAGTCTTTGGTTTTCCAGTAAACCCACACCAGATTGGTGATGAGATTGCTGTTTTGTTTTTTTTTCTTCCTTTCTAATTCTCTATTTTATCCTCCCCCCCAAAAAAAACCCAAAAAACCCAGAAACAAACAGACAAACAAACAAAACAATAACAAAACCCCTAAACCCAACCAAACAACTAAACCAAAGTCTGAGGTTTCTCAATCCCTGACATTACAGAGTAATATCCTCTCTTGTTCCCTGTCTGAACTGGTAAAWCTGTAACTATTTCCTAGAGAGCAGAGAGGAACAACAAACATTTCCTCTGCCTTGTAGCCAGAATTGCCTCTCAGTTAGGTRTTTTCCTGAAAGACAGGAGAATTCAGTTTCTGTTTCCCAATAGTTTCATTGGGAATTCAGTTTGGGTCTCTTGTTTGCTGGGCTGAGAGGAGAGGTGTGAACATTAAGSTATTATGGACATTACCCTATTATACAAGGGTAAGTGATTAGAGGYTTTTCTACAGTTCTAACACAGTTCTGCTAAGGTTACAGGCAGAAGCCCGAGCTGTACCTGACAGAAGAGATGAGGAGAAATTGCTGAGCGTGGTATGAGAATAGATTGAAGATGTCCAATATTCAGGGATAGAAACCAGCAGAAGTTACCAGTAGTGCTGTGAGACATTGACAGGTCACAGTTCAGGTGGAGGCATGCAGGAGATGGATGATCTTCAAGGGGCCCATGGGGGCCTTTTGGGGAAAGGAATCTCATCAGGCCAGAGAAAATCAGTAATATTGCTTCTAGAGAGAAAGGAAGAAAGAATCACCTGGGTCTTTCAATCTGACAGATCCTGTTGTCCTTAAAAAGTGTCTTTATTCTCCTGTGAGATTTGTACTTTCCTAAGTGAGTGAGCAAAACCATGTTCTTGTGTTACGTTTTTCAAGCAGACATTTTGCTAAGTGTCATAAAAGCCACAAAACCTCAGTATCTTAAGCTAGTATATAAAAAAAATAAAAAATCTGAAATGAAACTCCTTTCATTCTATAATGTAAAGAAACCTAAATTTCTCTGTGAATAGTCAACTAAGAACCCTAGTTTAGAGATCGTTAGGGAATCTGGGTTTAGTACTATCAGTTTATGTACTTTAGATGTTTTGAATTTAACCTTAATCTCATATAACTTTTCGCATATTGATTTCCCAGTGTGAGAAGCATACCTGTGTGCTCTGTATTTTTAAGTTTCTTCATAGAGAGCAATGAATAGCTAAACAGGTATTCTACTTTGTTAAATATTTATCAATACTTTTAGTATTTTTGTTAGCTAGGCTTCTTAGTGCTTCTCATTTTCTTTTACTGAGTTTTACTTACAGTTGCAATATTGTTTTCTGAATGGTTTTGTCTTTCTCTTCCTCTTTTTTTATGTTTAAGACTTTTTTGTCAGCTTTTGTTTCTAGCTGTTTATGAAAGTAAATACTAAATACTTAAGGAGATAGAACATCTGTTTTCTACTAGATAATTCCATTTTAGTGCCTGACAGCCTCAGCAGTATGGCTTAGAAATGTTATATTGGCACATTCTTCACTTGAATTGAACATGGTAGAKCAAAGAGAAAGAATAACTGCAAATTACAACTTCCTAATCTTCAGGTATTTCACCCTAGTGCAAAATAAGGACACTAGATGCAAGCTGTAAYTCATTCCTTTGGAGAACTTAGCACAGCAATTTTCTATTCTTCCCTCCTTCATGCTTTTATTAAGATGCTCATCTCATGTAATGTTTCTTTGAAAGTCACCCTACTGTCCTGTATTCCTGAGCACATGGGGACATACTATGCAGAAGAAGGGGGAGAGACTTTTTCCCAGCTTTTTTTTTGTTGTTTTTGTTCTGTTTTGTTTTGTTTTGTTTGATGCAAGTTAAGTATTTCACTAAATGCTTTCCATTAAGAGCAAATATCAGAAACTATTTTAAATATATTTAAATTTTTCTTTTTAAATATATTTAATTTTTTCAGTGTATTTAACAGTTGTATGTATGGATTTGATAGAGAAAAAACAGATTTTTTAAGAAAAAATAAGTTTTTCCATTAAAGTGATCTGCAAGGAGAAATTTTAACCAAAATAAACAAAACAGTAAAGCAAAGCAGTCTATGAYTGGAAACCAGATAACTAAAGAAATGATGGATAAATAGTATTAAATTCTATGTAGATGTCTTGCATGCTCTTAAATGCTTTGTCATTATGTTACACTGAAAACTTGTAAATGTAAAAGGACAACAATGGATATGAAGGAAAATTAGCCTAATGATTATATGTCACTTAACCAATGGGCAATATATAGTCCTATGTATAGTCCTGTTGTTTTGTTTTGTTTAATATTGTGGTTTATTTTGAGCAAAAAGGTTTATATCAAGAAAGAAGGCTGAAGTTATATGAATTAAGAAATAGTGATAGATTTTCTTCTACTGATAACACAGAAATATTGATCAAGCCTGACCACTCAAAGAAGCATTATTCCACAACACACCTTTGAAAAATTTGAAAAGAAATATGAAACATGCAACATGAAATATGAATATAGATATGAATATTGATATGAATATCAAAGCATTTTCACAAAAATCATTAAAGGAAAGAGAACAGTAGATGTCRTAGAGTGAAGGAATTCACCCAAGTGGTGGTCTGGACAATTGGTAAGGCCTAGCAATRTCATGTAGTTAAAACACTTTGTAGTGTCCAGACCTTTTCCTAAGGCTACTCTTTAACATATTTCTCTCTCTCTAGAAATGCAATAAAGAGGACTGAAGACAGCCACACACATCTCACAAAAGCAACTTACCAGAGTCATTCCCTCAATTTTTTTCCCTGCCTTAAATATTCCTTAATTGCTTCATTTTCTTTTAAATATCTGCATCTTTTTGTTAGTCCCTGCATAATGGATGAGCTTTCTTTGTGGTCATAGAAACAATCACCTCCTCCTCCTACTTTAATGTCATTTCAGGAGGTTTGTTTAGTTGCCCTAGGCTTTTATGAATTGAACCCAGATGTCTTTTCTCTTTGGAGCTGTTGAACATCCTGAACTAAATGTGTCCCTTGTGCAATAATTGAGTGGAAGAAAATGTTTTACTTCTATGTTGATATCTTTCAGGGCTTTTTACATGYTAGTTGCAAAGGCAGCTTTATGCAGTTTTATTTAGGTACAAAAATGCTTTTCCATAATAAAAAGAAAAACAGAAACAAACCAACCAAACAAAAACGACAAAACCAGAACCCTAAAAGCCATAAAAATACCAAGCTAACTAGTTAAAATATTCCTTTGCTTGGGGCATTTCAAGCTCAGAAGACYAAAATAGAAATAACTTAAAAGAGGCTTGTCAATGCTGCCACACACACAGTCAATCAGCCAAAGCCTGGAAACAGCCACCTGGCTACACYCAGTTCTCCAGGAGATGGAGGACTGCACTGCAAGAGTGAATGACAGTGTGYACTATCACCTAATTACAAAGCAAATCTATTTGTTGCTTTCGGCTTCTGGCAGGATGTTGCTCTGCTTAACAGATTTTGTGTATCTCACCTCCTTCTACAAAACACCTGTGTTCTCCAGACTGGTGTTTTTGCTGCCCTGGTCTTGTTTTTGGCCACGTGTTTCACCTTGTGAAAAATGTATTGGACATATGTGAAAAATGTATGGATATAATTTAGGCTCTAGCATCCTGTTCCGAACCACAGCAGAAGACTTTGCATGTGCATTAGTCTGTCCCTGAAAAGATCTGAATGCTTGGAAATCAATTCAAAATCTCAGGACATTAAGTACCAAAACCTTGACTCACTTTTTTCTCATTCCATTTTAAAGTTYGCCTAACTTTTTCTGTCAGTGGTTCTTCTCAATGTAGAGAAAGAAGTCCCTTTAACTTGGAAATTCTTAATAAATATAATATGAAATTTTAAGCCCACTTCTATGATACTTCTATGATAAGCCCACTACTCTAACAGATAAAACTTRTATTTTTGTGCAACCTAATATCTTGATTTTTGTTTGTTCCTCTGTTACTCATCATGTTTCAACTTATGGGAAAAGCAAAACAAAGTCCACAAATGAGCAAAGAAAAAGAAAAAAAAATAGAAAAAAATACAGACCTATCAAAGGGCCTCTTTTTGCAGATGATTTTCTGGTAAGAACAGTGGCCATAATCACACAGATAGTGCATTTAGTTTAGCTCTCATTTCAGCTAACAGAATCTGAAAACCTTTTGCAGAGTCTCTCGTTCTTAACTGTGCTACAGCAATGGCTCTACTTTTATTATATTAGACATGATACTGATATATTTTAAACGGCCTAGTAATTACAGTAATGCCCTTAGGCTACTGCTAATTTCAACTTCAGTTTTCATCTAACTTCACTTGTGTGCATGTGTGCATGTGAACAGGAAAACAAATGGAACCTTCAAAAGTTTGTGAATTTAAAACCACTTCAAAATAATAATTTATAAACAAMTGCTTATAGTAACCTAATATTGCCAAACTGACAATAATCAAACACTATTTAATTATAACTGCTTTTCAATAGATGAAATTAAATTAATCATAATTTCTCAACTTTTTTTTCAGGTCTTGACTGATAAATTATCAACAGGGTAGGAGCAATTTATTAAAGCCAATTATCTGGACAGAAAACTACATCTAATAATATACAAGCTACTCCTGCCTCTTGATAGCAAATATATTATAAGAAACATTAAAAAATTAAATTGAATTTTTATTCTCAGATAATAAACTTTAAGGGATTTTTTTTTTTTAAAGCAGAAGAAAGAAAAAATAGAAAAAACAATTCCATCAAACACCTGGAACAAATTACATTCACCATGGTAAATATCTGAAGACAAAATTAACTTTTTCTTTTCCTCTCCTTCATATATCAAAGTATATAAAGGCTTTTATGTACTTTATAAAAATAAAAACTTGAAAAGCAGTTACAATGTACTAATTTTTTGTAGTCAGCTGGAATTTGCAAAACTGAATAATCATCACAATGTGTATTCATGCCAGTGGTGTTTGCCTTTTTCTGAATAATAACTTGAAAGCTTTTTGTGCTCTTTCTCCTTTTCACTGTCATGAGAAACTCCTCAAAACAAAGCAAAAGAAATGTGAAGCAATAAGGGGAATGTACATTCAGTTTTTTTGTTTTCCCTGTCTTTTTAAACACAGGACGCGGTTTTAATTTTTTAGTCTGTCCTCCAATGTTATTAAAAAAAAAAAATTAAAAGAAACAAGCTTTCAGACCTATTTGTGGTTTTCCACATATATAATCTAAATATGGATCTGTTTGCTGTTATTATTGCTGACTTGCAATAACATTACAGACTCCCTCTGGCACTGTTGGATCTCCCTTGTCTCCCTATGGGAGAAAGGTGTTATGTCTTTACAAATATGTAGGCAGATATGTAATGAGCATCTGGTAGATTATTTTTTTTTTTTTTT
>QVAJ01000014.1:6724849-6794120 GCA_003546035.1 Mixornis gularis | reverse complement strand
TTTTTCAAATAGTCTTCAGGTCTGAAAAAGAAGAACCAAACTTGATATTACAGCAGCACTGGGAACAGTTGCTATGAAATGGGGTTCATTATGTTAACTGATCAGTTCGACAGAAAAGGGTAGTTAGCATTTGGAGTCAACTGACAGGCTAGCAAGGAGAGAAGTAAAAGATAAAGCAAGTAGGTAAAAGATGTAATTTCATGACATTTTTTTTTCAGGAAAGACAATTTATGAGTTCTCCATATAGTCCCTGTTTGTGCTCTTAAACAAATGCAGCTGAATTAAATTTTAGGGGCCAAAATGGTGTCATATTCCCAGCACAGGTAATTTCAGTGAGCCAGTTTACAGCTGCTGCTCAAGCTGTTGTGCAGGTGAGCTATGATCAAAGGAGGGAAATGGCACAGCTACTCCAAAGTGGCTTTGAAAGAAGAGCCATTGTTTTGTGAAACTATACACTGAGATGAAGAGAGAAAGAGAGGGAAATGTAACTAATTCTTGTGGAAAAATGAGGGTTAGCAGAAGGTGAGGGTAAACAATTTGCAATGGATCATGAAACACTTAGAAGTCCACTAACCAAGGAAGTCAGACACAATTTTAATTTTTTCCTCCACAGAAGCTAGCCCAGTATTTTCCTTCCTAGGTGATGACACCTCCAAGACCACAATTGCCAAATGATGGGTCTTGAACACATACATGAAAAAGGAAAAAAAAATTAAAAAAAATTGAATGCCTATGTTTCCTCATGGGCCTTAAGAAACCCAAACCAAACCAAAAAGCCAGTGACATAAGAGATTAGTTTTCCATCTCTGTTGCTATATAATATTCTGGTTTTGGAAAGAAAGAAGGGAAGTTTGATAGAATAGCCTTTATATACTCTACCATTCATTGAAACTGCCTGACTGCTTCCTTCTAGTTTCACAGAAGTTGTAATACTGACATCTGTTAGAATTCACTTTTTTTGCCTCAATTTCCTAATTTCCCCAAGTTGCAACAAATAGGATTGCACAAGGATTGATAATGAAGTTAAATCTTTGGCATGGCATGGTTATGGGTATATTTGATGGCTTGGTGCATTAACATTCTGGTCCTCAGATAATTGGTACAACATGCTCTGTGAGATAGACAGGGTAGTGCAGCCACTGAACACAATGTTTTTCTAACATATTGGTCTCTGTCTGTATCTGCCCTGCATCTTTCTTTAATGATTTCATTGCACTTAAAAACATTACGTGAAATTATTTTTTATTTAAAATTTACTTTGGATCAGAGGATAAGAACCTTATCTCCATATATTTCCTTCATTTCCATTTATTAAAATGCAAAATTAAAAGGAAAGAAATTAAAAAAAAAAAAAGAAAAAATTAAATGTTTTAACTTTTTTCTCAATTAGTACTACTGTAAACATAAGAAATGACACCTGTAAATTTATCAATTTGAAAATTTGTTTCAAGCTTTTTCAACTTATTCAAACCTTGTAGAGAAGTGTTGCAATACAGTCTTCAGTACCAGCCTTTTTGTCCTTTTTTTGACCAGCCTTTAACTAGGGTTATATAACATAATAAGGATAAAGGGATAGGCCTAGACTGCAATTGAAAAATGGCATAGCTCATAATTATCACTTGTTTTTTTATTTGGAGTTCTTTTCTCTCCAGTATCTATGTCTCTCAGTAGTTGGATTGATTCATTTGAGGAGGAAAACCAAAAGTTTGTTTTGGTGCAAGTTGCAGTTCACCTTGTTAATAAATACTTATTTCAACCAGTACGAGTAATAAAAACATTAACTGTAAAATCACATGTATGTCTGCCTTTAACAAAAACATGCTTTTCATTAGGCAGAATGATTCTGTTAACTTGATTATTTCTCTTAATGTTATTATCTATAAACCAAGATATACAAGTTATACTAGTGTGTTTTCAAAGAGACAACTTGTGGCAGTATCAAACTGGAAAAAGGACCAGGGCAATCATCACCACTGTAGGCTAAAAGTATGTAAAGAACTGTTAAAACACTTGAACATAAGATAAATTCTCATTCCATTGTCCCAAGACATTCCAAAACATTACTTAATATACATGTATCCTCAGGGGTTTAGCTCAGTTTTGTGAATAAACGAGACTTCAGTCCATATTCTAGGTGCTAGAAAATGCACAGGTTTAACCTATTCCTATGAGAAATGTTTGATGTTGTCACATTTTCCTTAGTGAAGAATTTTGAGAGAAATTAAATTAGTCATTAGTCAGGCGGTAAGCCTGGACTTCTTGCCGCCATTAAATTATACAAATGGTTGCTTTGTTTCATTACTATACCTGTATTCTTTGATGAACTGACCTTTTTCAGTCTGAAAACTAAACAGTCTGCATGCAATGAAAAGACCATATGCAATGAATAAATATTTATTCATGGAGAATGTAATGTTTAAATTAGAACGAAAAGGTCTCTTAGAACTAAACATTATTCAATTATAAAAGGGCAAAATAAATATCCAAATTAGTCTCAGACCTTCCATGTCAAACTGGAAGATTTCAACTAAAAACAGAGCAGTAAGTCAAAGAAAACTAAAATCTTTTGTTTCTTGTTTGTTCTTTCATGACTGGATTTTCTTTATGTTTTCCTCAGTTTACATCAGAGTCAGTGGGTTTGTGTTATTAATGTTCGAGTGATTGTTTGTTTCCCATACCAATAGCATTCTGTTAAACAATATCCCAAGCAGAGGACTGGTGCCTGGAAATGAAGATCTTTATCTGTCTCATTCTCATACAGTTAGTCTGAAAATAAGGGTACAAGCTGGAGACCAGTTGTACTACCATGTGTTAAGTCATGTACTGTAAGGCTGTAATTGCCAGCAAAGAAATTTTAAGTCAGCCTCAATTATAAAGGAAGTATATTAAACTAAAATACATCACACAGCAGACTGAGCATGAACAATGAGACGTCAAAACGCAGTGTTTTAATCTTAGCTGTACACTGGTATCTCCATAGCTTCTGTCTCGCTGGGAAAGTAAGTAGTGTTTGTCAATATTAGCTATTTGAGCATGACTGTGGTTGGATGATTTTATAACTGAAACAAAAAAATAGGGTAACATTTTTTGTAGTGGTGTGTTTTTAGTTTTATCCGTTAATGTATGTATTTAAGGTTTGTTCTTATATTGTTATGTGTCTGTTTATGGTTCGTTCCTTGTACCCCCCATGTTCTTTCCCTATATGGTTTGTTCCTCGTCTCAGTTAACTGTCAGTCTTATGTTATGCAACCCCCGGGTCCTGTCTATCACTTCAAGACCCCACCCTGGGACTAGAAAGTTCTAGTGAAGTCATCGAGCGATTGGGCAGGATCCCGGCTGTTCCCTCCTTCCCCTCCTTGATTGGTTCCCCTGTCTGTCTTTCATATGGAGACCCACGCCCTACCTTTACCTGACTGGTCCCTTGCTCGACTCCTCCCCTTTCTCCTCCCCTGCATTTAAGCTGTTGCACGGGAACAGTTTGTGCTCTGCTGAGGCAGACACCCAGGCGGTGAGGTTGTCGCTTGTGGGGTGCCAATAAACTCTAGTGGCAGAAACCTCAACAGCTTTCTCYCTTCTTTCCTCAGTCGTGGAACACACTTGGTGTAAAAAGAACTCACAAGATCAGCGAGGTAGATCCATCTACTGAGCTGTACCTTCTCTGCGGCTGGTGTCAGGGCTAGCCAGGCAAAGCAGGACGAGACTCCCGAGACACTGCGACCACCACAATTTTCAACCTCAGAACTATCTGTCTTTTCAGGTTTTTTGTGTTGGATTTGCCAAGGTTTGAAGTCCACAAGGCACTTTACTTCTTCTGACCTAAATTGGCATAGAGTAATAAAAACTAAAGGAATATTTCAAGTGCTTATAAACTAATATTGTAAAAAATAGATAAGTAAGATACCTGGAAGATTTAAACAAAGATTTGCTTCCTGATCCTGTAGGATTTCTTCATTTTACTTTACCAGCTAAACAGCCATTTTCTTAGGCTAGACCATGTGTTCCTTCATCACTGGGTTCAGTTGTTGGTACTTTATGGCATTCTTCCCAGACGCTGGAGTAGTCTAGCTTATTCAAACATGACACTTTAATTTGAAAGATGTATAAAATATTTTGTGTCTTTTTCTCTGAACTAAATCGCATGGCAAGCATTTTTTTTATAAACTAATTCACAAAGAGGATTCTCTTCTATTTATTTCATCTGGAATACTATCAGTTTTCTTCATAGTCCACAAAGAGTTTGAAATCTACGCCCAAACTCTGAGTTGTGTTTCTTTATTTCTGTTTTAGCAATGTTATATGCTTAACAGGTTTGGAATTGAGAAAATTGTGTTCCCATGGTAGTTTCTAAAACAATAGACTTCCTCCAAAACAGGCAAATTGAAGCCACAAAAGGAAAGAGAAGAAAATGAAGATAGATTCTTTTTATTTCCAATTGTAGTGCACACATTTAAAACCCACAGCACTATTTTATGGACAAAATGGAACACTCCTTACAGTGCTACACCCCTCCCTCCTTTCATTTCACACAAGGCATGATAGCATGCTTATATTGTGCAAACTGGTCCAAAGTCACGGTTAGCTGGGGACGTTTTCTCTAGAATTTTGTTAGGTTTTTGTTTGTTTATTTGGTTGCTTGTTTTTTCACAGTGTGTTGTGTACAGCTGTTTCTAAGGTACGTGTTTTCCTTCAGCCAGCAATCATTCTCTTTCCTAGTCTCCATATCCAACAGTATCAAAAAGCTGATCAGGGAGCAAAAATAATCATTTACTTCTTCATGAGCTAAAGCTACACTTTGCTGTATTTCCCTGTGGAAGAAAATACTTTCACACATACACATTACAAACTTGGTAATTTGTTACAAAATATTTTATATGCATGTAACACTGGTTATGTATGTCATACATTCTTGTCATGTTTGGAGACATTCCGGCTTTCAGCATTCTTCTGATGTAGAATGCTGGGCACACACTTGCTGGAAGTCCAGCTTGGTTCACTTCAGCTGCAGGCCTTCAGTCTCAGTTTCATCACAATGCAGAAATCCTGCCAGATTCTTTAGCAGTGATTTCTAATTTCACTGGTTCATTAGATACCTAGTGCCTTTGATAAGGTAAACTTGTGATGCATTTGAAAAGACCCAGAAGAAGGAGATTACAGATTGATAAGCACAGAGAGTTGTTGTGGTGGGTTTGTGACTTAATTTTCCTTTTAAAAGGGAAACACTGTTTAYTTTTCTGAATGACATGTGACAGCTATTGGCTTGCTAGTCTTGAAGTAATAATTTTCTAGATTTAACTCGAGATGAGTAAAACTACTGAATATTAATTGTTATTTCTCCAGCTTAAATATAAGTACTGTACAAATATTTCAGCAACATGTTGTACCTTCTCAAAACATATATTTACCTTGGCACACACTGCAATCTTTTGGGATTGTGTAAATTTGCATTTAGCTTTTTTTTTCCCCCCTTCTTTTTGCTGGTCAGCTGGACATTATGCAAATTTCAATGGAGAGAACAAACTAGAAAACAAGGAATTTCCTTCTCTGCTAGTGAAGTAATAGCCAAACTTTGCATAAACAAAAACACAGAGCTGAAAAAACACTGGAAATGTGGCAGCATAGAATGTTTTAAATTTATTATAGAGACACATGCTTGCGATGAGGGAGAACTGAAATAAATACACAGATATGAGCCTTCCCTTTAAAATCAGTAGACGTTTCAGTGAGCTAATTTAGCGAATAACTTCAAATTTAAAGAATAACTTTAATGCACACTGTGCTGAATGTCATTTTAATTTAATCCCTTCTGGAAACTTCCAACTTTGTCAAATTCAGTTCTAGATGTATATGTGCCTATATTCAATTAACTGCAACTACATTTTTCAGCTTTTCTTGTACATTTGAAGTTCATTTCCAGTGATTCTGGGTTTTATTTAAGTTTCTGTTTTAAGAGTTGGATGGTGGTGGTGTTGTTTCAGAGAATTTCTTTAGATTTTGTTGTATTTCCTGGGATTTAGAAGGTTAGTTAGTAACCTTTCTGTTTGTTTTCCCAACAGGTCAGCTGTTGAGTGATTGTTTATTTAATTAAATAGCAATTGTATTTGGTGTCCAGGCAGCACTGCAGACGTTGGCACAACACTAATCAATGTAGAGGATGTTATTTGACAATCTTAACTAAGGCTGAACAGTGCTTACACATGCAATCTAATTTCAGACTGACCATAAAATAGCAGTCAACATAAGTAAAGACTGTAAAATAGAATCTCAGATATTGATTTATGTGGAATAGTATTTGTTTCTGTGTATTATTAATTTCTTTCAAGTGCTTTATTTTGATGGACATGAAGCCATGAAATCAGTTGTAGTTTTTCTTCACTGTTTTAATTGCTTTTATACTGTATCAGGAGATTTTTCACACTTACATAAACACATAAGATACATCCAAAATAAAAGAGAATGAGCATTTGAAATTACTGAAAAATCATGGAATCACTGCAGTGAAAAACAAAGATGAAGGGGAAGGAAAGAATTGCTGTTTTGGGGTTTTTTTACAATTTATGTCCCCTCTTTTCAAAATCATGTCAAAATTAATGACTTGGAAAATCCATTGTTTAAGATGATGGTTAAAAGAGGCTACTTAAAGTTAGCTTATGAATAGCAGTGCTCTTTCAGCTTTAAAAGTTTGGGGAATAGGATTTCCCTTTGTAGAGAGCTTTGGCTGCATTACTGGGCAAATGTTAATCTGCAATAAGTTCACTACTTCTAAAGGGAAATTAATAATAAAATGTATACAAAACATCTTACATAACAAAAAATACTGGGTTTTTGAAACAAAACATTATTATAGTTATTTAGGTCAGTTAAGTCAAAATAATCTCTTAACTGAAACAGCTGGGGTCAGGGGTCCTGCTAAAGACACTACTAATTGAAACTTTTGAATTAACACTCATTAAGTTACATGTGTTGCAGAACTGAAAAAAAAGAATGCACAGAACAGTATCCTCATTACCTAACAGAATTACCCCCCCACATCCCTTTTTGTAGTCCTGAATGCAGTAGTAAACACCACACAGTATACAGCTAGTAATTCTGAAGGCCCATCTTTAACATTTCTATTGCTTTTATAAGGACTAAAAGAAGTGGATTCAAAGAAGCAGACCTAGAGCTTAGTCCTTCTGAGGGCATGCTGCAATCGCAAGTTTCCGACAGATATGGTGTCCCCCATTCTTAGGTTTTAAATCAGTCTTTAAGTCAGACTATATAAAATTCTGCATTAATGATACAGTCCTGGGGACAGGAACTTCTCTCCAGGCAAGAGATAGATGCAGTAGTGGCAGGAGGAGAAGGCTCCATCTCCTGCCCCTAAGTATGAGATGACCTCTCTAAAGATACCTGATATGGCAACTATTAACACCAGAGCCCCAAAACTCATCACCCTTTCTCCTTGTCAAACAGCCTCTGGTTGCAGTGTAGAATTAAACTCACCCAGGCTGTTTGACTGAGACAGTTCTGATTCATACATCCTGGTGGAAGGCTGCACAACGCACGCAAACCTGGTTCATTTATTTTTAGTTCGTGTCCAACCAACCACTAGACAAGTGTGTGCAGATGACAAGTTGCTTCATAACGTGATTTCACAGGGAAAAGAAAAGTTTTATTTGTTTCACATGGCATGCCACACTTGATTGTACATTTTGGCCAATCTGGGTTATCAGCAGAATTTAGAACGGAAAACAACATTTAATAAAATTTACCATTAAAATCTTAAAAGCAAAATTTAGAGAATTAAAATTGCAACTTTCAGCAGGTGCAAAAAGGTTTATTTTCTTATATGATCGCCCTATTTTGACTGGAAGATTGCTTCTCTAGAACTTTCAAACTGTTTCTTTTTTTTTAATTAAAACAACGGGGTTTTTTGGTTTTGTTTTTGGGTTTTTTTTTAATCAAAGCAAATCTTCTCTTTACAATTCTCAATGTCTAAATAGAGGGCTGAAGAGAATATGAAAACACTTGCCCCTTTGCACTGTCTTGCTATCATGATAAACAGTTGAGTATGCCTTATTGTTTTCCAGGCATTGTGGTCTCTCTGTCAGTGTCTGTCAGAACTTTGGGATTAATGTTGGCCTCAAAGATGATGTAAAACAGCAGCCAGAACTGATCTAAGCCCTGTGTTGTAAGTGAAGATAGCAGCAGAAGCAGCTCTGTCCAGGCTTGTGGCTTACATGCCATTAATGTTATGCATAAATTTAAGGCTCCTTGTCTTACATGATTCATGTTTTGCTCAGAGTCATAGTATTCAAAAACTATTATAATATTGAAAAAAACCCAACAAAATAAAACCAACAATCCATAAGTATTGAAATACGATGTACTTCCTTTTCCTTTGTTCTTGTTCCCAGAATTACTGTCTATCATTTAAAGGGTTTATCTTCTGTAGTCTGAAAGAGTTTGATTTCATTATTTGCTGATTCTTGTGTTGGTCTGAGAATATAATTCTCTATCCTTTGCAACATTCATTTTAAGACTGCTTTTCTGTTCTGGAATGTTTGCAGTAGTCAAACAAATCCCTGAGGTCAAGGTTATGCATGAAACTTGGCAGCCTATGACATGCAGGAGGTCACACCAGATTTTAGGATTTTGTAACCTTTAATTATACAGGTGTCATCAATAAAATAGGATTAAGGGTTTCAATTGTGCTCTGCTGCAGAAAAGTGTTTGTAAAAATATGAAAGGATTATTCTTTTATTTTCTTTGGATGCAATCAAACCTATCTACATCTGGGTGGGTCCTTTCGGCCTCTTTCACATTTGGTGAAGACACGAAAACTCTTCATTACGCTGTATATACAAGGAGGTTGGGGAATTGTCTCAGAACCAGACTCCACTTGTTCACACAGACTCTGAACTTTGGCACCTAGTAACCTTCTTCTACAGTCAGTGCTTACACAACTATAATACACAAAAATGATCATTGAAATACTTTGCAAGTTAGGTATGCAAAAGCTGAACTTTTTTTTTTTTTCTTCTATCATAAGAGACAATATAAAATGCCAGGGATCAAGCCTCACAGAAATTTTATAAATTCAGATTTGCTAAGAAGACAAATATAATATACCATCTATCCTTTTAATGGAAGGGATGGAGGGGATTTTCACCTTGAAATGCCATTAAAAAAAAAAAGGCAGAAAATTAAGATGATTGCGTTAACATATTTTCCTTGTTTCTCTCCAAAATATCCATATTTTAAATGTTTACAGCACTTNTTTTTTTTAATTCAAGACTCTTATTTATCTTCCAAGTCACATTGGATGTAATTTTACTCCTGCCAGACAAAAAATGTAGATGGTTTAGACAAATCTGTGCCATACTGCCATCCATGAGATTTCAGTCACGTTTCTTTTTATATCTTTCCCCCTAACATTATTACCTTTGATAATAGAAATAAATATGTTCCTCCTGAAGAGCAGTCATTCACAGAAGTCTTATGAGATAAAGAGCAATTGGGTGTCAAATTTTAAAATTATTGATATAATAGTTTCTTTAGCAACCAATGTAAGTTTTTAAAGTGGTAATTTTATGAATCTGAATTGCATGACATTGACACAGGGGCTGCATGTAATGAGTAGCCTTTTTTTTCTTATAAGGATCTACTATCTACTAAAATCTCCTTGCATAAAGGAGGAATTTGGATGAGAGGTAAACCTCATTTAGCAGGTCTGTGGTTTCAATTTAGTATATGGGAGCACTGTTATTCTCTCTGGTTTGGGTGCAGATTCTGCCTTTTCTGCCCTTGCTTGTTAATTTGATACTGTAAATGAATAGGACAAGGATCAAAAACCTCCAATGGCTGTAATATGAGGACCATGTGTACTTTTTCTCTTAATTTGAGTAGGAAAAAACAAAAAGCTTTTCTTTGATTTCCAGTAATTAACCTTGCCAGACAGACCATGAAGAGTAAACAGGCAATCTGCAGTCAAGCATGCAGTTGCCCTTCTATAGGGTCATGTGTTGAATTTATGAAAAGAACAATTACTTACTCCTCAGGAAATCTTATTCAAGATATTATAATCAGGAGGAAGATAGAGAAGAAGTAAATGTAATCAATGGATGCAGGTTTTGATTAAAGTGTCAAGAGTATGTGGTTGAAAAAAACCTTGATTTTTTTTTTCATATTCTCAGGTAAAACTAAGATCTATTTGAAGTATCTTTCAGTTTTATTCCTATCCAGAGAATACAATATCTCAAAAGAAAGAAGGAAGTCTAAAGGGACATTGTCATCTCAAATTTTATTTTAAAGGGCACCTCAGGGCTTACTTGAAAGGTTCTTGTTCAGAAGTCACCAACAACAACCTTCCTCGTGCATAAGAGGTGGGGGTAGGGGCCATGAGTTTCAGAGAAGCTATGTTCCCCATATTAGAAACAGGATACTTCATGGCTGTGTCAATGTCAATATATCCTGGGGACTAAAACTAGTGGATCTGTAGCAAGGAATTGTTGATTCTCACTTGACAGAAGGCAAGAAGTTCAAGTTTCACACTTTTCTTCCTTTTTTTTTTTCTTTTTTTCCACATTCACACAAATTAGTCTGATGCCCATTTGCAACTGGTGTTCACTAAAACACATTCTTGGAAAAATCTTCCAACTCACATTCATCCAAATGAAATTCTGTTCTTTTGTTCTGAAGTGACTCCATATTATGCTCTGATCGCAAAACGTGTCATGTGGAGGTTCACCATAACACCTGTAGGGACCTAAATTCTTATAGGGCCACAATCAGAAATCATGCTGCAGGTTAATAACCAAAATAAAGGAGATGTACAAACTGGCTGGGGCTCATCTGGCCTCATTTCCGTCTGTGGCTTGGTACCTAATACTGTATAATATCTAGGTAAAACTGTTCTGGCAGCAATTATACTAGGAATTTTTGCTGGATAGGACCTTTGAACTTTGTGTTATGAGTCACGTTTTAACCCCTAGACCACTGTGGTAGCAGCAGTCATGGTGCAAAACACTTTATACATGTGTTCAATTAGAACACATAACTTCAGGCATATGATTCTGATAAAAGAAGACATATAGTCCTTCATATTAATCTCTAAAGCAGAAAAGAGAAGAATTAAGTTAAGTTTGGATTCTTTTTCACTGCCTTAAATAACAATAGGATACAAGGGGAGAACAGTTCCCACTCAACCTCCTGTACTTTTTATGGTGTTTAAGGATATAGATGGGATAGTTATAATGTACTATGTAGCTGTAATTTAATTCCCATGTAATTATTTCAGACCTACTTTATTTTCAAAATAGAAAATGAGAAATTTTTCATATGTCATTTATTTAATCTGGAAACAGCCATGACAAAAATAATCAGTCAAATTTTGATATCCAAGGAAGTGACTAGTGGGATACAAGCAAATTTTGATTTAGTTTTATTGAGAGTAGTTGTCTGAAGTAAACTGTGATAAAGTCAGTGGAAAACACTCACTCAACCATGCAGACA
This sequence comes from Mixornis gularis, assembly GCA_003546035.1. Lineage (NCBI taxonomy): Eukaryota > Metazoa > Chordata > Aves > Passeriformes > Timaliidae > Mixornis > Mixornis gularis. The sequence goes on along the minus strand of QVAJ01000014.1, from coordinate 6,782,627 downwards.
ACTTCTACTCCTCCTGGATGCTTGGCTGGCCAGGATAAAGCATTGCAGAGTTTGCACTCTTCGTTCACCTGGTGTTTTGCAGCTTTGATTCAGTGTGCATGGCAAAATAACTCCCTCAGCAAGGTAGGTCCCTGTCCTTTCACAGCTGACAGGCTGTCTGCATGTGTCCCTGGGGCTGCCAACTGAACCTCCAGCTGGCAGCTTACACCTGCACATCTCAGCCAAGCCCAGACAGAATATTTTGGTGCATTCAAGCCCCTTTGCTCTTCAGACAACTCAATCCAGTATTACTGAGAGCTCATTCATCCCTCTTGCTGGCACAGTGAGACCCAGTAAGGTAAACTTGTGATGTGAGCTACTACACGTGATTTTCCAGGGAGGATACAGCAGCAGTTGGCAGTCCTTGTTCTAGCATCATTACTTCCTAGCCCACAGACATGCAGGAACAGCCATCCTTGACTCATAAGGGATATTTCATCTCTTCATGTGGTGTGTGTACTCTCACAACATTTCTAGAATGTAACCACAAAATTCACCAAAGACTTCTTCTAGATCAGTCATATTTTATCCTGTAGAAATTCCAACCTCTCTGTCTGCTGAGTGCAATTTCTTTTCATACTGAGGAATTCCTCAAAAACACCCAGGGAAATGGAAGAAGGAGAGAACAAATGTCCACACATTTAGAACTAAAGAAATCAATATACAAGAGCAAATGAAGAAGAAAAGAAAAAAATAATTTGCTTATACACCACAGTCCTTATGTTTGCGAGAATAAATTTCCTAGCAGTATTACTCAAATTGTACAGAAAGATTAACATGGCTCAAATATTAATGAAAAAAAAAAATATACCACTAGGAAGATAAGTCAACAAGGAAAAATTATAATATATATGGAAAATACATTTTCTTCTACTGAGTCACTGATAACTGAAAAATGATCTTGATTGGTTATGGATTAGAAGCCTAAGAAAAAGTACAAGGTGTACACCACAAGCTATAAAACCATGCAATAGAACAATAAGACCGGACACTTTAATCCTTCACAATGTGCAATAAAATTTGAATTTGTGAACTTCCATTCTTGTGGTATGAAGAGAGATTTGAAAGCATTCAGATATAAAACAATATTTTAAAGTTAAAAAAAGCACATCCAGAACCAGAAATATCTTCATCTTGAGGAGCATCTTGAGAAATGAAGCACTGATCAAAAAGGATCAGATAAATGTCATAAGATACTCATAAATAAAAAGATTTTGAGGGAGTGTCTGTATTTGAACACATCTTGGTTGCCACAATGAACATTTTGAGGAACTGATTAGGTAGGCTAGTATTACATTTGTGATAACATTAAGTGCATATCAAGTGTACATACATATAAAGAGGAATACATACACATGCATGCCATACATGTGTATGTATGTATGCTCACACATGCACACTTGCATATAGCAAATTGAGAACAAGAAATTGATCATTTTAAGTCGCTGCTAGAAATAACTTCAGAAAATTAATGAGGGAAGTGAAAATGCCGGGAGCAAGCACAAAAAATACTAAGCAGTAACAAAGATATTGGTAAAAATATCAGGATGTTCATTTAGCTATAAATATATACTATATTTATATATTCACATGTATAAAATATGAATTTCCTATTAACTGCTTGAGGTGAAAAAGCCAAGTGAATGTCATGCCATGTGATAAGGATTTTCCCACTTCATCACTATTAAGAGGTCAATAAGGGGCACTTATTAATGTTAGAACTGTAATGCTATCAGATCTAGATAATGCGCTTTAGACAATTTTAAAAGAGCTAGCTGCTGGGAGCTTTGGAAGATAAAGGTCAATTTCCACTAAATGTCTGGAACTGATGAAATTACAATTGCCTGAGAGAAAACCAGTATGGTGCCAATATTTAAAAACCACGAATAGGGTAGGTTACGTCATTAAAAACTCATAATTAAGTCAATTAGGCCACTACAGTTCTGGCACTGATGCCAAAATTATGGCAGAACTGATACAAAACTTGGTTTTCTCTATCTTCAATATTTCTTTTTACCGAGCCTTAAATTTGTTTGGTAGATGTAATTAAATGATGTATTATTTGAAATATTTAAAAATAAAAGTTTAGGGAAATTATTTATATTAGTGATCCGATAGCAGGTGAATAAGTTCTTCACAATATGTATTATTATGCAGGATGCATCAGGCTTTATATAGATAGGACTAGTTAATATACACTTTCAGAAGTGATGTCACAAAATCTGCGGTTCTTGGTCTGCCTCCAAAGTTTAACCTTTTTATCATTTACACAGACTGAAAACAGTCACTGGTGAAATTAGCAGATTACTGTTGTTAAAGTTATATTAAACAATTAGTTTAATGATATTACAAAGCCTGCTTTCCATAGCAAAATTTACACTATTAGAAAGTATTTATTTTACTATGGTCTAAAACAAAGTTCTGCATCCCAGAGGGAAGAATGCAGATAGTGATAGATGGGAAAAGCGTATCTCAGAGATTAATCCTAACGAAGATAAAAAATATTGACTAACTAATGACACAAGGACTGCTGTCTATCTTCTAGACTTGGACATGGAAAAAACATAATTTCAGATTGATAAATGAAAACACTAGCCAAAGTATTACAGTCACTATATATATATATATATATGTATGTGTGTGTGTGTGTGTGTGTGCGCGCATATGTGTGTGTGTGAGTGTAAGAGAGCTTTGGATTTGCTCTTTTGTTCAGTAACCAAGATAGACAATGAAACTGGAAATCTAAGAAAGGATTGTTTTTGTCTTGGCTGCACAGACAAGCCAGTGAAAGTTTCTTTGCTAAACATTTGATGCAGTAATGCTCAAGACAGTGAAACAAACAAAGCCAGAAAATTGTGAAGAGAGTAGGCTCACATTCAGAATTAACTCAGAGCAGATGTTGACAGGGGAGTTAATCCAGGTGACAAAAACTAAAGGGCTTGAATCATTATTGACTGCTGGGTCTGCCATGGGCACTTTGCCCAGACAGTAAGCCAGAGACAGAGAATAAGATGGAGCTGTTAACTATATGGTCTAACTCAAACCCCTTTGGGCTAGACTTAGATTTAGAAATACTGCTGAAAAGAATTTGAAATGTTTCTTCAGAATGATTTTTTTGGTAAATAGGCTTTGTATAATTTTGGTTTGTTGTACTGGCAAAAAAACAAAAACAAAACCAAAAAACTGAGCGGAAGTTCGTAATCGGTAGATTTTCTGCTAAGAAAAAAAATATATCAGAAAACGAGTGTCAAAATTATTTGAACCATGGGCTGTGACGTAACACTTCAAAATTTTGTTCCACGGATTAGTAGCTAGATACTCAGAATGCCTTTGCTTCACAGATACTAAGAACAGGTCCTTTTAACTTTCAGCTGCTGTTACATTGCTGCAGTGCTTACCATCTGGTCTAAAATTTAGGTTTCTCTATGTTGTAGTTACATTCATTAAATCTTCAGGAAGCTTAGTAGGACTGTTAGAAGAGAGCAGTATGTCTAACCTATATTGTGTTCCTGCAGCTTCACTTACAAATGTAGAGTGATCATTACTTCATATTGCACCTCTTTTTGTACTCAGGGTTCACATCACAAGTCAAAATCTTCCATACACCATTGAAGTGCTAAAATTTCCATTAAACTACCGTTCATTTCCTGATTTACTGCTCAGTACTAGGGCTGTCAGCCAGCAGCTAAACTATGGTTTAATAGTGTGGAAATAGAATAAAATCAATAACTAGAGAAGCCTCTGACTTTGTGAAGTCAACCTTAATCATGAATCAGATATCTCAGATTTTCTGACATAACTCAAATAGATTGTGCTAAGGCAGAGAGTGGTACCTGAGAATTTATGACAAGGTCATACCCCGACAGTGTCAGGGACTTTCCAGCCCTGCCTAGGGCACTTGCAGAACACCGACCTTTAGAGCTTCTCCCTGTTTAAAATATTTATTGCCTGCGGTGTGAGAGGAAGCAGAGAAGGGAGAACATGGAAGTGTGGGACAAAGGTCACAGCTCTGGAGACCTCTAGTATGTGCTTTTGTTGGTTGTGCCAATTTATTCCTAAAAAGCAATGAAGTGAATAAAGTGGAAGTAGTTAGAGTGTGTTGTGACATAGGAAAGATGTTGCTGATGTTGCATATAAATGTTATACTGACAAAAAAAAGTTCTACAGTAACATATCTAAGAAGAAAGCAAAAACATTGCCTTATACAAGTGCTCATGTTCTCAAGAGCTATGCCATTTCCAGTGCAAATGTCAAACCAACCATAACACTTGAAATTGCATTGAAAAAATATAATTAAAACAGTATTCTACTAAGTCTGTTCCTTTAACTCCTCATTTGTTTAGTAGAGTGACAGGACAGTCCATGCCAGCTCACTGAAGTATTTCTGGCTGTGATTATACTGCTGTTTCTTTCTTTAAAGAATCTCCTTCCAGTGGTAGATCCTTTTCAGGGTGACTTTTACAATGAAAGAGACATAAAAAAATATTAGCAGTATTTTTATAAAAGGAAAGCAAAAGTAATTTTTGGATGTTATTCATGTGTGAAGATTATTCTAATGCAGGAAAGACACAGCCCTTATTTCAAATCTCTAGTGTGATCACATTTGAAGTATTACCGCTTATTACCTCATAATCAGAAAAATGTGATATCCGGATCTTAATTCCAAAAGACTTTAGAAAGACCTGAGCAACTTAAAAAAAGGAAAAACAGGTGAAAAATACAGGAAAAATTAAATCAAGTATGTATCATTTAGCTAAGGAACAATTCATGAAATTGGAAGAATACATAGCAATTCAGAAATACGRTGAGATATTAAAACTTATAAAGATGGATTATTTAGAGTACTTGATGCATAGTCAAGTGGAACACATTTAGCTGAGTAAGCATGAACTGATAAGGCACCTTGGCACCAATTGCTGTTGCACTGATAATTCATTTCCCATAGGAAGTGTCTTTAATAGACTTGTGGTACTACTTACAATTATAAGAAATAATTGATCTTTGACAAAGTTTCTCCTTCTCTGTTCCATCCAGTCATTGAAAAGATCTATGGGCTGAAGCAGCTCCGCTCAGTTACACCAGCAGAGAATTCAGACTTACTACCGGTAGCACAAAGATAAGAAAGAAAGGAAGAGAAGCATGTTGCGGAGCATGGAAGGGATTTGTGTGGTGCGAAGTTCAGTTTAACATTCAGGGTCAGACAGAAGGAAATAAACAGCATGGACACTCTGAAACAGTACTGTTCTACTTCATTGTTTTATGTTATTTTAGAAGAGGTCTTTGTTTTAATCTAGTAAATATCTCTTCCATAGTTTCAGTTAGTATTTTTGGTAAGATATCATGAGTTCACTCTCCTCATCATGAAAAATTTAAAGCACATTTTTATCAGTCTGCTTGTCTAATTCAAAAGATGCATCAAGTTTTCAGTTACGTTCAGAGTAGCTTCCAGACATACAACATCAGTCTGGATAAGAGCTGCTGTTCTTAAATTGAAACAGATACAATAAGAAATTTCACACAACTTTTTTTCTTTCTTTTTTTTTTAATTATTTTAATTATTTTTCTGTTTTGCATAACTCTGAAACCTTTTTTTTTTACATTGGTGATTGAGCATTAGCAATCCAGACTTCATACAATGCACAATTCCTTTCTCAGAGGAATGTTGATAGTAGTTTTTATTGCAAAATCCACACATGACAATTTATTAATTTATAGTTATTTGAACCTAAAAAGAAAACAACCTTAAAGAAAGCAAATACACATATAACTGATAAATCATTTCAGTTCTACGAAGGGAATGTTCAAAGAAAACAAAACACTATATTCTTTGACAATTTTGTTACTTTTACATAAAATCAGTCACTAGTATGCTAAAAATAAACCATAAGTTGTCACAGAGCCATTCACATTCTTACCACTGTTACATGACCATATTTTCAATGAGATGTAGTCAGTATTTTCATATTCATGTAGACACTCTCGGGAAGAAAGGCTTCTAGGAAAACCAAAAATAAAAGAAGATACTTCTCTTTTCAAGTCTTCTTGGAGTAAAAGCCAGAGATATTTTATCAGAAAAGTAAGACAAAAGATCTCAGTATTGTGCCTCTGCAATCTCCCTCCCTCTCCTCCTGCAGGAGTTCTTTCCTCAGTTTTGACTCTCCCTCTTTGGCTTCTGTAACAATTTGTCATTTGGCTTCACAATTTTACTGCTATCAGTCACTGCCCTATAAACCCATACCAATACTTCCAAGCTGAGAATTCACTTCAGAAAACATACCTGGAGAGACCATCGAAAGGTAAGTACAATGAAGAAGGGTAAAATACTAAAAATTGACATTAGATTAAAAAAAAAAAAAAGTCTATACCTGCTGAGAGCTTAATAGTGTCAGAGGATGGCTAATCACTCAGCAGGGCTTGTCAGAGACACCGCCAGGTGACAAGATGGAATGCGTGAGGAGAGCAAGTAGGTGGCAACATGAAATTGCTGAGAAACACAAGCCTCTATAGTTATGTTTTTTTTTTCTCCGTCCTTTTTTTAAGCACCTGAGACGTCTAATGGGAATTCTTATGCACAAAATCCTCTCCCTCTGATGAAACACACAGTGCAGTCCAAAACAGCAACACCCTCTTTAACCCTGGCACAGTCAACATACCCAGTTACTCTGCTGATGTGAACAGTATATGAATTGCCTCTCTGAAACTAGCATCAGCACATTTTTAATTGCTTGTTTTTCAACTTCACTCCTTTCCTTGCATTTGTTTTAGAACAGTAGAAGAGTATGCAGGTACCAATTTTTGGCATTACCTTTTCTAGAATATGCACCATCATTCCCCTCTCAATCTCTTCCAGCAAGTAACTAGAAGTACCTGAATCCAAAACTCAGTGAGACCACACCTGTGAAACGGTGGCTCTAAATAATAAGTAATCCATGTTAAAAACATGAGTGTGTGACTTTAATTTTTTTTTTTAGAAAATAGAAGATATTTTTAATGGTCTCCACATAAATCTACTTCTGAAGAGAAATTCTGTTTTCAAACAACAACTACTTCTGATACAGACCTCTTGTAAACTGGACTAAACCATGTGAACTGTTTTACAGTAGAGGAACAGGAAATGAACTAAGATTTATTTTCTCTTGTGATCTAAGTTGAGTTGAATTAAGCCACTGTACCTCACATATTAGAGGTTAGACTTAGAGAAAATTTTTAGGCATCATCACTCAAAATATTGAGGTCAGACTTAGAGAATGCCTCCAGAAATTTTCACTCATATTGCAATGTTAGAAATCTACACTCCTCATTTTAAGAATGAACAGCAATAGACTTTGACAGTGAGGCAGATAAGAATGTGGGCAACTGACTTTAGTATGCAAGGGGTGGCTGGGCCACTAGAAAACACGCTGGCTGACATCTCACTTAATTTGGGCTTCAACATCAAGCCCAGTGAGAGAGAATTGCAGTCTGAATGGCCCTACTGATTAGTCCACTCAGAGAGCTGGAGATTTTCTGTGGGATTTTCTGACCCTCAGGGTATTTAATCTTTCTGTTCTCACTTCCCAGAGCTTGCCCTCAATAACACCCTAGACTGGAGGGAAAAAACAAAAAGGAGAAGAAACACACATTCATTATTCCCTTTGCTGGAACTGGACTGCCCTGAAAAGAATGCAAGACTGGCAGCATCAGAGAGAATAAACAAGAGGGAGTCTGACGCTGCAGGCCAACAAGGAAAGTGCCTTTGCTCCCCCGGAGCTAACAAAGGCAAAAGACCCTCCACCAGATGAAGCAAACTGTCCAAGAAAACAGAAAAACTGGCAAAGCTTACATACAGGCAGAACATCAGCATCACTGATCCTTTTGAAAAAGTACTCCTTAAGGAATATAAGCATCTAAGAGAACTCTATTTTGTGCTGCCTCATCCCGAGAAAACACTCTACATGAAACAACCTTATGGAAACATCATCTGCTGGCAGTAGGACAATACCCTGCTTCTGCTTGATGAAAAATGGGGGACATCAGACTGTCTGCTAATAATCCTTTCTTCCTTGGGCTAGAGATCCATTAAGAAGTAAGCTCTCATAAAGGCTAGAAATAATCCTTCAAAAGGATTCATGGAGAGAATTCCTTTCTAGAAGTGACTAACTCTATGACCTCAATGGAGAACAGTTTGAGATAGTTTCATCCGAGATCAATGCACTCCCTAAGAATGACAGACAGGAAAAATAGCTTGGATAGTTTGAAGAAAAGTGAGGCAAAGAAAAAATAATTAGGCTGCTCTGCAAAATGAAACATAATCAGAAAACAGAATAGCTTTATAGAATCAAACTGTCATCAGTGAAAGTATGGAAAGAGCTGCTTACAAGGACTATGAAATGTATGGTGGTTGCTTTATTTAAATAAACATAGAAAAAATGGAGGCTGTACAACTTGAAAATGAAGATTAAATTGTCACAGAAACTAGGCTTCTATTGTTATATTCCTGAGAAGTGGCTAAACATGTCATCCTAGGGTTCTATATGTTGTATTTTTAATGTCCCTTCAGTTTAAGAACAAAATCTTTTATCACTAAGCACCAGCCGTTCAAACTCACCATGGGGCCTAGAAATCAAAGTCAACTTTTTCAGTTTCACGTAATATTACCAATTTTGCAGTAAGAATTTAGCTGAGAATTCTGTTTTTACGTAACCCAGAACTGTCATTTACTTTCAGTCACAGGTAGAAAGTAGTCCAGCAAATGCAATGTGAAAAATGTATACAAAAGGTCAAGGTCATCTACATTTCAGTCAAAGTTCTTTTTTTGGTTTTCCCTGACATTTTTATTACAATTGAAGTTCAGTATTTGAAAGTAAATATGTTTTCAACTGCAGTACATCTACTATTTATACAGTAGCAGATACATGCTGCACATCTAGTGCATATCTGTAAGTACAAACCAACAGGCAGGAACTTAAAATAACCAAAGAAAAAAATACTTTTGCATCAATATTTATGCTGAATCTTCTCCTGTTACTAGCCAAAAATATTGATAAATTGCCAAGAATTTCAGAACTCCATTGTTGTCACAAAACTAAAAGCTACATATAATTCACATCTATCAAGCTGCTGACTTAACACAGTGCTAACTAGTAGCAAAAAGCAATATATATATATATATATATATATATATATTCACTACATTCCTGGGGGATCAGATTATTGATTTATATTTTACATTTTATAATTTGAGGGACAGGAATAAGGGACTAAAAATTAAAATAGAACATAAGGGACCAAAAATGAGTATGATTAAAAAAAAAATGCCAGGCTACTTGGAAAACCAAGGGGACACGTGTTTTCTCTAGGGTATGCCCTTTGCCGTCTGCAGTTTTCCTACATCAAACACCCAGATTTACTGGCACCTTAGGAGGCAAATAAACATTTTATATAAGTTGTAGTGTGAATTAGGATTCATTAGCTGTGTGTCCTTGCAGATAGGAAATGCAGTGCCTCAGCCTAAGAAAAGCTTAAAGCAAAGACATCTTAACACAAGGAATTAAATATGAGAGGGGAATTCAACACAAAGCATGAGCAGCACCTTACCCTTTCACAAGGCTAAAAAACCCATGTCCCTCCTAACTTTGGCTTCCTCATGGATTTCCTGGCTCTCTGCAGAGACATGGCTTGATATGGCTTGCACTACAATAGTCTCACAGTCAGGAGAGGTGGCAGAAAAAAAGTCGTACTGGGGTTCTGGTTCCTTCACCTTAGACTCTTTATAATCATCTACCAGACAGGTGATAACCAAACAAAGATATTTCAGAAGGTGGAGAAGATACACCGTTCAAAATAGTTCTAGTCAGTCAGTAGTCTTGCCGCTGGATGGAAACAGAAATTCCTTAAGCATAACAACACTGACTGTTAAACATAAACACAAGTTTAAAGTTCATAAAGGGTATTTCTGATGCTTCAGATTTTTTTTTTTTTAATTTTATTTTTTTTTTTTTTTTAATTATCTGCAGGACACTACTTGTGAGCTCATAAGGCTAGCATTGCACAGCAGCAAGTGAAGGAAGAAGTTGTTCTCCTTTCTTATAGCAACTTGCTGGCTTTAAAATTCATTTACACAGTTCTATTTTTGCTTTTGGAAAGTGTGCACTGCTTAAAAATAAGCTCAATCAGAAAACTGTTGAATAAAATAGGAATGAGGGTGTAACGGATTTAAGCATGCCTTGATAATGGTATTTTGTCAGTGGGATGGTCGACCTGACTATGTAGTCTAGTGGTCCATGTGGAAAGAGAGATCTTACTTAAATTAACATAGCAAAGCAACTCATACCAGGACTTCCCTCTTTGCTGGAAGACTACATGAATAAGCAAAAAGGTAAAGTTTACTGACATTTGACTGTTGAAATAAACTTTCTTTTCCACATGTCAAACTTACTCATCTCCTTGGACAAATTGTTAATTCTTTTGAGCCAGTGTATCTGTCTAAACCTAATTTTCTATCTAATTCAGATCAATTATTGTGGTGCCTTAGTAGATGCTTAACGTTTAGAAGTAACAATCTTGTGAAATGTAAAATCCAGTTCCTACTTACAGACATCAACCCACGTCTCCTTAACTCGGATTTTTTTTTTTTAATGCAATGTTTTATTCATGTGTTTTTTTTATTTTTTTCTTTTTATGCAGGGACAGTTTAAAGAGAGAGCATTACAAGGTTTGGAACAAAGCATATACACACTTTTTTTCAGCTAATTTTTGCAAGAAACTGAACTGACCATGTGTGAAAATTGTTGTTGTTAAGGGAGACATTGCAGTACTACAAACTAGGACCAATTGTTAAACACTGATCTTTGATATATGTAAGTATACAGCAATTTCCTCATGTAATCAACATAAAGTATAGAAAACTGTTCAGAAATTTAATGACGGGAGTAAAAGGGCATATGTGTCTAAGGATATGAGAGTGAAATTTTGAGGTCACTCTTACATTGATTCCCTCCACCTCAAAACATTCTCAGTTTTAAACTCCTATGGTCAGAGGAGTTGTCTATCATTTGCTTTTTGACATTTGGATTAATTTAGGAAATCTCTTTGACATATAGGGAGGATCACACTACATTCCCCCTTGTTTTTACCTAGTAATGTGAGGCTGTATCAGCATATGTGAGAGTGATCTGTAGGATGCTAGCTGCTGACTCTGTGAATTATTTCCATCTGTTCTTAGCAAAACCCACCAAACCAGTGTGTAAAATGTAATCTGAATAACTATAAGAGTTTCTAAGATGGCACCTGTATGTAGTCTAGCAAGTTTGCACACAGAACTGCATAGGACTTATTCTGTCCACAAAAAGCCAAAAAAAACTAGAAAAATAGATGCAGAACTGTGTTTGTTGGCTTATATACTGTAAGTCTACTATGAATTATGGTATTCCTCCTGTGCATTGCGCTCCATTGTAAAATCAAACTAGAGATGAATTTACACTCCAAGGTCCTGGGAGCCAGTCCATGCCCAGAAGTACAGGCATAACTCTTAGCAGCTGTGGGAAAGCTGCATCATTCTCCCCAGCATATCTACCTGCAACACTACTCACTTGGAAACCCTTCAGGTATGTTCACAGAAAAAATAAATAAAATGCAAGAAATCGGCTGTAAGATCTATCAGGTGTTGAAGGATGAGATATGGGACAGAATTATCAGTGTGTCTTTCCATTTACACTGAATTCATTACTTTGGGAAGAATAGAAAGTCTGTGCAAGGGCTTCTGCAAGGGAAGTTGAGAGAAATAGAACAGTGATTGCATTCTGGGTTTTGTTTTGTTTTTCTAGTATGTCTGTCTCAGAAGTTCTGTGTTATTGCTTTATGTGAGAGGAGAGGGCAATAAAATTTTAAAACAATAGGCATTGCCAGTTTAGTCAGTAGCAAATATTACAGAAAGAGGATACTTGCCAGTTAAGTCACCCACAGAGATAGAGTATTCTGTATTTAAATCTCATAAAATGTTTTTCTGAATTCTCGGGGCTTGTGAATAGGAGACTATTACCCCTCTCTCCAATTAATTCTGCTGGATGTTTTCCTTTTCCTTTTCTGACTAAAAGCAGCAGTACTATACTCTGCAGAGCTTTCAAGTAGTTCTGGGACCATCTCTTTTATACTCTTCCCCCCTCCATCCTTTTTTAATCCTGACTCTGCGTGCATTCTTTGTTTAAATCTGCATTACAGTATTGCCAAAAGCTGAAACTCACCATGGGAGGCTGTTTTTGCAGAAAACTGCTAAAAGAGGTACTTTGTCACACCAAAAAATATTTTCATGTGGCTACACAGAAAATAAAGCCTACACATTAAGACATCTTTCATGTAGAAATATTGACATGAATTTCACTCCTGTTTGGTAACTGATTCTTTGAATGCCAATCAAAATCGGGATTCAGCAGTTAGATATTTCTTTCCTTTGTCCCACTGTGTAAATACCAGTGCTTGAAAACATTTATTTATTTATTTTTAATACCCTCATTACTAGTTATAATGCCTTGTCTGACAAAAGAGAAGTTAAAACACAGAAAGTCTGGATACTAAGTCTGTAAATTAATCTTAAATTATGGACATATTCCCCCGGCACAGAAATATACAATACTGAAGAGTTGGTTAGGGTATTTCTATAGTACGCAAGAAAAGCATGTGGTTTTAAGTAACAGTTGCCAAATTACAATTTAAACAGGGCATTCTTTAAGTATGATTAGTTTTATGAAAAAGTCCATAAGCATGAGAACTGGCTTGAAATGTGACTGTTTTGTAGGTTGCTTATGCCTGCAGCACTGATTTGATGCTTTTGTCTGTTTAGAGTTTACAGCAAAATTCCTTAATATCTTCACTGTTTAGTTTGTTCATTATATAAATACTAAGAATAGATAAATCCCCAACTCTTTTATGATATAGGAAATTAGCAGTGAGTGTTATTTGGCATTCCGATATGAAGGCTGAAAGAAAGGTGTTTGAAAATTTCACTTCTGTGACCTCAGTCCTGCTTCATTAAAATTCTATATTATTATGCAGGAAAATACATTATTTTATCCTTATTAAAAGTCTGGTCAAGTCATAACAAGAGACATGCAAATACTTTCTCACTGTAATTAAGCAGGCTCCACGGTGACCTATATATTTGTAATTCTGAAGACAACTTTTTTGGTGAGAAGAAGAGTTAGAAGGAACAAATCTGTATTATTTTAAAAGTTGAAGATTACAAAAATAATGTTTCTTTACATCTTAAATTACAATAAGCTTGTGTATAGGAGAGCTCAACTTGGCAAGCACCTTTCTCACTAATCTTTGAGAACTTGTGAATGATTTATCTATTCTAAACACCTTACGGAAAGATTTTCCTTGGTTTAGTATCAATTTCCACTTCTAAAAAGGATGATTAATTTGTGAAGGAAGTATTGTTGAAAATGTTGAAACAGGTTTTTTGATCCAAAGTTCAAGAAATGCCTTTTGTGATTGCTTGGACACATTTCTTGTGAAACATTTCATGCCCCCAGGGCAAGATGAAGGCAACATCTTCTCTGATCATGTGTTTGTAACCAGACAATTCTGACATAGATCTAGGAGAAAAGTTCCTGAGTTTGACTAACATTCAAGGAATTCATGGAGCAGTTCATTCTAGCAACGTTGTTGTTAGAGGAAATTTGTTTCTTAAGCAAAAAAAAAAAAACAGTGTTAAACTGATGTAGCCCAATAACACAGAAAAAACATTCTTATGTTCTGAGGCATTCGGTTAAAAAGCATGAGATGGAACATTCAGAAAAAGCAGCCTACTTTAGGGAAAAAAAAACAAACCAAAACACCTCTCCCCCCCAAAAATTGTCTACTTGGACCCCCCCCCCAAAAAAAAAAAAAAAAAAACCAAACCAACAAAAAGACCCCAAACAAACAAACCAACCAAAAATACCCCAACCAACTACAAAAGGAAGAGTTTTTCTTAACACATAATTTTGCTGTAAGTCAGTCAGTAAACTGACAACCACATACCAGAGGAATGCTGAGCACAGATGTTATAAGACAGTGTGTGACACTGTGTGTGTGAGTGTGCGTGTGCTTCCATGTGTGTCTTAAAAAGCTTTGGAAGTTTTATTTTAATGTATCTGTTTTTCCAAATATATTGATTTGCAGCAATTTTGAAAAGAAACAGATTGTTAGATGAAGGGTCGAATAGTAAACTCCTGCATTTGTAACTGGAAAGGAAACTCAAAACATGTTATGAGATGTCAACAATAAACTCAAGATGAGAGGAAACTGTTTTGGAATTTTTAATATTGAATCCTCACACTTCATCTTTGGAAAGGAATATTTAGATAGAATTGCATGTAAGGCAGATGTAAAACTAAGATAATGAATAGATGATGAATTAGGTAATTTTGTATTTCTTACTAATTTATATAATTTTCAGACAGCTGTACCTACTGTATTTTGTTACAGAATCAATATATTTTTTCTAATGGTTCTTTGAGTTTTGTACCAGACAGAACAGACTCAGAATACAGATATATGAAATATTTATTCAAAGGCAGATTGTGCTTGAGTTTATACCTATTTAATTTAATATATCAAATTATAAAACCTGGAAAAGATAAATGGCACACCGTGATAACTAAGTCCTGAAAGGAATGAGAAGCAAAAAGAAAGACTTCTATATTTCCTAACATTCTTACATTGTTGTCACACTAGTAGATAGTTCAGAATTTCATGCAGCTTTCATTTAATAGTGAAATAAAATTGTAACAAGGAAACTCCCAAAAATAATGAGAGATTGAGCCAAGAGCAACGCAGATCTGACCAATATGGTTAATCACATGTTCTCCGTTTATTTTGCTTAAAATGGCAGGTTATATACAGTTCTATATAGTTCACAGTTAAGGCAACACTTTCATTGGCATACATCACAGAGAAAAATGCAAACACACACTGTTTAACTTATTCTTAAGGTGGCTAAAGCATGACCACTAATAATTGCATTTGGTGACCTCTAAAAAGCCCACTATCTCACATTAATACCTTAACATCTAATTTCTGCTGCACCACAAGTAATTTTAACTGCACAGCAGGCTTCAAGGCCTCAGGGCCTCAAGGCCAAGCCTCGGGGTCAGGCCTCAGCCAGGTAGGCCTCAGCTGGGTAGTTCACTGTCTTATTCTAAATACAGATCGTGCCCTCTTTCTCTCAGAAAATCTGCTACATAAAATATCAAAAAGTAACACAAATACAAAACCTAATGGCCAGTGTCCTCTAGAGACAAAGTTGACATAAATTCATAGTTTCAAAACATTGATGTGTGATAAAACATACAGTGCAAACAGTTTGGACTACTTTTCAAATGAATTTAAGCATATTCATGCTAGATGTAATTTTATTGATCTCTGAAACTGGAGATATACTCTGAGAGATAACTCTATAAGGTGGAAGTGCTGCTGAAGTGTTGAGCTGGAAAAAGTCTGGAGCTTTTCTGTGACTTTTTTTCATCAAGAGTTGCCCTTTGATTGTGGTTGGCTATTACTACAAGGTTGGGAAGGCTTGGAGGTTTGAAATTATATGGACATTTTTAGAATATTAATTTTTTTCCATCCATTTTGCTGATTAAGATAGTCCTTCATCTCCATAAGCAAAAGTTGAATCATTGCCTCAGATGACTGACTTAGTTCTAATGTTATGCAGAGACATTTCAATTCTCAAAATATTCATTCCAAACTTGCATATTTCACATCTTTTCAGTTATATACCCAATGAATAAACATATAAGCTCTTCTTTATAACAAGACTTTTAGAGATTTTTATCTTTCCAAATTAAGTAATCAGCTCTTTTACATCAGTTGATGACTCAAAATATATTTATTCCAATACTACAATTCTTATTTAGATATTTAGCTTTATTATTCAATGACTTTATTGGATTTATGCAGAAGAGACTTTATTATTTTGTTGAAAAATGGCAACAGAGCTACCACTTGAAAATACAAATATTTGAAAATAAGCATCTCAATAGAAAGAAATGCCTAAGTATGTATAAAAAGAACTTGTGATATTGTGTGTCTCATATTTGGAGACACAGGAGCAGACACAACTGGCATACTTCCCAGCTATGAAGGTTATTGCTGAAGTTAATCCAGGTAAAGCTTTGAAGACCTTAGAAAATGCATATTTTTTACTTAGCATACTGTATTATCAATATATGGGAAATTATATTAAGGGTTCTTGGTTTTTTTAGAGAGGAGCTTGTCCTTGTTTCCACACCTTCAGTAGGTTGAACTGCATTTAGGAAATGTCTTTCTCCATACTGAGACCAAAGGAAATTAATTTCTCTAGTGAGACAAGATGTATCTAGTCACATTCCTGTACAGGTTGATGACGTACTGTATGTGGGAAGACAGAGATAGTGCTAAAGGCAATCCTGCCTCTGATACATTGCAGCTGTGTTAATTACCAAAGAGTGGGAACAGCCTTGCCCTCACAGCTGGGTGTGATAAAAGAGTGAGTTAGTTGGTAGAGAGTCAGTTGGACTCTGCTGGCTGTGCTGTGAGGAGGAAGGGACAGGAGGTTGTGTGAGGGACAGATAAGGTAAGACACTGTATGAGGGACAGACAGGGTTAGGTGACTGTGCCAGGGACAGGAAGCAGTGAGCTGGGACTGCAGAAGGAAGAGAGAAGAAGGAGAGGAAGAGCCAGAGCTGTGTGCTAGTCACAGCAGAGGTTTGGCTTGACAAAGGAAATGTAGCCCACTTACAGCTAGCTGTAGATTTATCAAACGTGTCCATTATTTTGCCCAGCAAAGAACTGCCAGAATGTTCTAGAGACATGCTTTATTTAACCCAAATTAGCAAATATTTATTCCAAGCCATTAGCTGCAACTTAACAGGATCAGTGAAGCTTAACTTTTTTACTTTAAAAAAATATGGATTTCTGTGGAAGAAAATGAAAACGTGGAAAAAAAAATCAACTTAAATCATGATGTAGAAGGAGTTACTGTAAAAAACCCTGTGCTCTGAATTATTCAGCAGATGCAGTAAATATTTCTGAATCATCTACATGATCAATCTCCAAAGCAATATACCTCATTATCCTGAACTATGAGAAATTCATATCATGGATCATTTAAAATATTTAAATGAGATGATTTATTTTAAAAAACAAGTAGATTGATTGAAATTTCAATACTAAAATCTCTTTGTTATGTGCCTGAAAGTAGATCACATGTACTACAATATTTTCTCTCCTTTCTTTGCAGGCAGAAGTTGTAACATTGCCAGATTTCATCACAAGCCTTTTTTTTCCCCTCAATGTCTCCTTGCTCAAATCCATATAATAAATGAGGATTCACCCTTGACTAAAATTAAATTTCTAGCTTGTATTTATGTCAGTGCAGAAAAGCTTGAGAGCATTTTTCACTGCATCTAAAAACTAAAATAGTAAAATGAAAGGTTTCTCAGAGCTGCTGTTATCTTTAAGCTGATCCTTCATTCTGTGTTGTTTAACATCATTTTTCAATATACCAACTTAGTATTACTTGGATGAAAAATGGTTCCATATACATGATAGATTTACTGGTTGCTGTGAGGATATATTTAACATTTTAAATTTTTATATACACACATAGAAGCATGCAAAAACATGTAAGAAGGCATATGGTTAGCGTGTACATAAACATATTTATTTTTTGAGGGTAATTAATTGCAGACTACATCTTAGTGAATTTTAAACAGATAAATTAATTATAAGTTTTAAACTTTATATATAAAGACAGTAAAAAGGCCATGAGAGAGACCCTGGTTGAAATAATATAATACAATGAAAACTGGCTTTAGTCCTTGCTTTTTGACCCTATGTAATATGGTGGACAAGAAGATTGGTTGAAATTTGCTGGGCTTTGTTTACTACCAGAAGTAGGGCATGCAAGAACTCCCCAGGTTCTTCACAAGCATAGAAGTTCAGCAACATGCATAATGTTGTTTAAGTAAAACACACGGAACCCACTGACCACTAGCAGATGAGACTTTGGATGATAAAACACAGGTCTCTTCTCCTGAGTAATAGGGAAGTGGTGGAGTCACTGTTCCTGGAGGAATTAAAAAAAATGTAGATGTGGTGTTTAGGGACATGCTTGGGTGGTCTACTTGGCAGTGCTGGGATAATGGTTGGATTCCAAGCTAAATAATTCTATAGTTCAGCAGCTTTGTCACTCTAGATAGTGAGGAAGAATTTCAGTCCTACTGCCGGTAAGCTATGTGTTACTGGATGAATAATGTTTCACCTTTCTGGGTTTTCAACATCGTATCTCATCTGCTATTAGTCAAGAGGGAGGCTCCATAACTTGTAAAATGCATCAAAATATACATCAGAGTCCTAGGTCCTTCATCATTTGTATCAACATCTCTGCAGAGAGCCTAAGGGATCCCATGCACAACAAAACCACCAGGTTTGATCTGTAAGGCCTGCAGGAGCGAACAGACTGTCCACTGCAGTCACATCTGGGTTGCCAGGTCACTGCACAGAGAGCCTTTAAGGCCACCACTCAACTCTGCCCGCTGGCCTCCTTGAGGTGAGCATTCAGGGGTAAGATTGGAAAAGCATGCAATGTGTGTAGTAACAAGTCTCACACACTTCAGCTATTTTACTATGGACAAACATGGGTTGTTTTTTATCTGTGCTACAGAATGTACTTGTTGTCTGTGTGGAAAAAAACAGAGAGGAGACAAAGTGGCATGCTCTGCAGCTGGCAGATGCTCACTAAAGAAAATCTGTTGCATGATTTCCCATCATCCAAAATTCATTTAAACCATATAAAATAACCTGTTTCCTGAGATTTCTTGTTACAGAAACTTGGACCCACTATTACACTGCTCCACCTACTGAGATATTGTGAGAGACAACAGTCAGGTGCTTCAGACAATGAGTCAGAGAATTCTGTAAAAAACTAATTTCTTACAAAGCATGAATACTTCATATATAAATCTGAACTTGGATTGGTTTGCAAGGATACCATTAAGATCATATCTTTGCACAAGGTAGTGATGAAGTCTCTGTTAAATGGCTAAAGATACAATTTTAAGACATCTGGTTTGCTTTGTTTTCCAGACAGCTTGCTAGAAAATGGTTTTGGTATAATCCTTTAAAAACAGTTAGTTAAGTATTTAAATAATGACATTGGAAACTTTATCTTGTGCTGTATACCAAATAAATGGAAAAAAGCTCGTTTTTCACTTCTGAAATAAGTTTTTCACTTTTAAAATAAGTTATTCTTCCATTCTGCATGTAATAGTTTCTATTAATATCATAAAGAAAAAAAAATAGACATTTTATTTTTTCTTTAACCACCCCTTACCTCTAAGTTACCTTACTGTTTTGATGGATAGTGAAAACAGCAATATTCTGTATTCCAAAAGACAGGCATTTGCATAACTGATTTATTGAAACATGCTGAAGCAATTGGCATCGTAAAATATTATGAGAGCTAAAAGTGCTTTTTTCATTAATCACTCTAAATAGTTCTGACATTTTTTAAGGGCCAATTTTATGTGGAAATGATCCAAACCCTTTGGGTAAAACAATTTGTTATTTAAAACCTTTTAACATGGATTGGTGGTACTTCAATTCGTTTCAAGAGAAAATTATATAGCCTTTTGGGGTAGAACTGTAACCATAGCTAAAGGACACATTTATTGAATTTAGACATTCAGTTGTATTTGTTATCAGTAACAAATATTACAGCTATGTTTTTTTCTTGTAAAAATATGATTTTTATGGTAAAAATGAGAACTGGATCAACCTTTGCTTTCAAATAATTGTTTTAACAGGTTATTATCACATCATGGATTTTAACAAGGCTGATAAGTTACACGATTTTGTGAAAGGGAAATAGAGAAGTTTTATTGACCTTCTTATCACACAGTGCTACTGAGAAAATTTCAATCATATCTTCAATTTTTTTTCAAGTACCTTAACTTCCCCCCAGAAAATATTAATAATATTTAAAAAAAAAATCAAAACCCCTTTACTTTTAAATGTAATTAATTTATAAAAATATAAATTACCTTAAATAACTACTTCACATTAACTAATTCCTCCTGGGTTTATCTTATGTGTTCATAATTCAGTAGAATTTTCCAGTTCTTTCATAAAAGTGTAAATACACGTAACATCTGCAAAATGTTCTGGTCTTGCCTACTGAAATTCAAAATTCCTTCAATCATTTCCACTCAAATGAATTGGTGAATTTTCCACGGAAAAAAAGTCTAAAATGTGCAGTCACTGAGATATTTTCCTCAGAGGCTGGTAAGCAGGAAAAGTCTGATCTAGTCTGATCATCCAGAAGTACCAGCATAGGTGACCTCATAAGGGTAATAAGCACAATGATTGAAAGAACTTGAGAGCATAAAAATAGTTTTGCTTCATCATTCTTCTTTCCTTGCCAGTCCATAAGGTCCTGGCTGGTAAACTTTATCTGTGTACTGCTATTTCTCACTTCTGAGGGTGGTTTTTTGTTGTTTTTGGGGTTTTTTTTTGTTTGTTTGGGTTTTTTTGTTTTTTTTTTTCTTTCATGGGCTGAAGATAAAGAATGTACCACTGAAGGCAAGTGAGGAAAAACTGAATATGTCTGTTGAGGAAGATCTTAGAGGGTTGTAGGAATATACAGCTTTGGAAACCGAGTTGGATCTAGTTGTCAGTGAAGCTGACAATTGTTATGAGGGTTGGACAGAGGAGATGATTTTTGTGTTTGTTATTGAGTTATACATATTTTACTCTTTAGGTTATCTATGATTASCTTTTTAAATTTGACATAAGAGAAGCATAGCCTAATGATGGTTTCTAATGTTTTAATTTAATGCTTTGCCACTTTTATATATATTTTGCTCCATGCAGGTACCTGAAAAGAAAAGCTAATCATGCTATCATGATTACAACAGGCATATGAATGCAAAGAAGTTCAGAAAGACATGAGCACCTATGATGGTGCCTAGATAAAAGTGTTCAGTACTAGAGAGATGTGTTAGTCTATGCTGG
This sequence comes from Mixornis gularis, assembly GCA_003546035.1. Lineage (NCBI taxonomy): Eukaryota > Metazoa > Chordata > Aves > Passeriformes > Timaliidae > Mixornis > Mixornis gularis. Next base: position 6,761,570 of record QVAJ01000014.1, on the reverse strand, counting down.
ATCCACGCTACTGGGAAAGACATGAAATAAGAAGAGAAATGTGGCAAGGGTTTTGTTTATAAAGAAGAATAAAAAATAAAAATAAAAAGTATGAATGATAGAAGAAAACATAGTAAAAGGATGCATTTCCAGACTTCCTCATATTTTATGCAGGTTTTATACAAACCTGAAATTTCTTTTTGTTGTATTAAATTGTTTCAGAAACCTGCTTGGAAAATAATCCTATTTGCAACTAAAAATAAAATTTAACTTCAACATTTTCTTTTTTCAAGAAAGGTCTTTAAACAAAATACTGTTTTTCACACTCAGGCGTTCTCTTTTTGTAATTACACAAAGATGCATCCTTTCTAACTTTTACCCTCCTTACAGTGGAAATATTATTATTTTGTTTTAGGTTTTTCGTATTATATTATAGCTTCAAAAACCGTCAGGTAACATCTTATGAAATATAGTTGCTCAAAGGCAATAAAATTTTGCTAAAATCATTTCAATGCAATTGATTGGGAAATGGCATCAAGGTCACCTTCAGTGGGGTTCAAGTCATTAACATTTCAATAGTGTGGTTTACTTTTGAACTACCAGACCTTTGTAGGAAAAAAACCTCTAATTTTAGGGTGTGAATTATCTTATTTTAGCTGCTTTAAGAAAGGCATTGTGCCTTAAAGAGTGACATCAACATCAAAGTCACGTTTGTCTAGTTTCCTCAGAAGTATATTGGAAAGGTTTGCGGTTGGAAAACAAACATCCTTTCTCACTAAGTGACTCTTCCACAGCAGATACTGCACAGGTAAGTGGATTTTCCATGCAAGTAAACAGGAAAGGAAAAGAGAAACAGGATCATTGCCCATGCCTAGCTATCTCAAGCAATCTTCGGAGCAAGCATGGTGCTGCTTTAGTGATTTCAAGGTTATGATCTCTATTCACCTCAAAAATGGAAAGGTTATATTACAGCTCTAGGTCACAAAGCAGTATTTCCTACACTTAGTTTCTAACACTTGGCCTTCTCTCAGAATATCTATCACAGAGTGTTACAATCACAGGTGATTTTCCCTCCCAAGGAGGAGAAATTAAAACGAATGACATTATCCAAGTGATATCCTGGCATAAAGGCATGACTAAAATGTGTATCTTAAATTGTCTTTATAGATCCAGTTATATGCATGCAGCCTTTTAGAGACACCTTGCAAAACAAAATACTCTGTTTTGACCTTGTTGAAACATTTTCTATATGGTTACATGCAACCACATGTCACTAGGTTTGAGACATTTCTCCTCAATGTTTCCAGTTCTGTGAGGCAGGTTTTGTAAGGAAAAACCCGAAGAATTAAAAAGTTTGCATTTTTTTCATTTTGAATTTATATTACCTTCATCTTCTGTTATTTTGGAGACCACATCTCTTTCACAGAGGATATTATTAGGTTTAAAACAAAGACAGAAGGAACAACAAAGAGAGACAAAGAGGTTGAGAAATGTATTATTTATAGATCTGCTTCAAATATATCTGGCTACTGCACAATAGCTGGCAAATAAAAAGTCATATACCTTTTTGCCAAAATGCATATGACATATGGTTGCCAAAGACAAACCATCTGCAGCAGATGTCCTTTGAGTACATCTTGTACCCAACTATCACAACTATCTTGTTTCCTGAATGACCAGTTTTACTGTTTCCAGAGTAGAGAAGTGTATAGAAAACAAACAATACATTTAAATAAAAAATGACAGCTTTCCACTTTTAAAAGCTGAAATTATACACGTAAAAATACATTAAAGAAAAAATCCTAAATACAGATTCAAAATCTCGTAACATTTCTTTATGGGATATCTGGACACATACTGCCAGTATTGAACCACTTAAGTTCTCTACTGGAAAAGGTTCTTTATGCCTTTACAGAGATTATACAGCAGCAAAATATTGGGCCAGATTTTCATAGAATTGTAAAATCTTGGGTTAAAAAGGATCTTTAAAGATCACTTTGTTCAACTCCCTTGCCATGGACAAGGACACCTTCCACCAGCAAATTCCCATCCAATCTATCTTTGGCTGCTTCTAATGATGGGGCACCCACGACTTCTCTGGGCAGCATCTTTGCCACTCTTATAGGGAAAACATTCTTTCTTGTCTCCTATCCAAATCCTCTTTTAGTTTAAAGCCATTGCCCCTTGTTCCCTCATTGTAGGCCTTGGTACAAATCCTCGTTCTTATCAACCTTCTCATGCTGAAAAACCTCAATAAGGTATCTCCAAAAACATCAAGCTATTTTACACTGACATGTTTCAGCAGTCATAAGCCTCTTTAAAAACATCTCCAAATTGGTGGTAAATCCTGCAACTGGATTAGAATGTGCATATTGTAGAGCAGTATATATACATATATATATATATAAAAATTTTAAATGAATTAATCAGAATTCATTTAGATAATATATGACAATTTCTAATTAAAAACATTTAATTACTTTTGATTGCTTATCTTTTAAATATCATTGCTCTGTTACCATATTCAGCATCTATTCCACAGTTTAAATCCAAATATAATTAAATTCTACATCTTTACTAATAGCACCGGTTCATTGTAGTTTCACATTGAGCTGCAAGATTAAAGATTCTGATATAATAACTTTAGACCCATCACACTTTCAGTTTTTAATCATAGGATCATAAAATTGCCTGGGATGGAAGGGACTTTAAATCACATCAAGCTTCAACCTCTTGCCGTAGCCAGCAGCACCTTCCACTAGATCGGGTTGTTCAGGGCCCCATCCAACCTGGCCTTGAGCACTTCAGGGATGGGGAATCCACCACACCTTTGGAATACTTTGGAAAATGTACAGGCAATGTATTGTCATTCTTGTAATAGTAATTGGATCTGAAGTAATTAGATCTGAAGTAGGTGGTGAAAACAAGCCACAAAAATTATTTACATTAACACATGAGGTGGGTCTAGCAAGTAAACTTTTTTGTTCTTCACTCTGCATTTCTTAATCTGTTCACTGTTAGAGCAGACTCTAAATTGTTGGTACCTTTCCCCTGAAAAATGTCCTTTAATTAATTAATTAATTTTAAAAGTAAACAGGAAAAACTTCAGCTTTATTGCATTTGTTCCAAAACCATAAAGAAATGGAGAATATAATGTGCGTACATATATATTTTGAGATAATGGCAGGTGTGTAAATCAAATGTCAGGGTACCTAAATTGTGGGCCTTCTGTGTTTTAGAAAGACAAGTACAAAATTCTAGATTACACAGCTGAAAAGTTCTTTGAACCAGTGCTTTGTGACAGGCAAATAACACAAAGGTATGTGACATTTTTGAAATATATTCAGAACTTTGTAAATGTGGTGTGTGTGATGGAATTCTAGTTGAATGAACACTATTACAGTTTCAAGGAGGAAAAACCCCACACCTGACACGGCTGTCAGAGAAAATTCCATGAATATTTGAACACAGTGCTAATACAACTTACTTGGTAGTCACTGCAGGTAGTCCTTCTGCCAATCACTTCTGAGCTCATAAGTAACTCACATTGTTGTTGGTTTATGTGTCATGCATAAACTTATTCAAACTAATCTCTGGTTAAGAGTAACAGCTAAACAGCTTGCCTAAATCCATACCACTTGCAATATTTGTCTGCTGCAACTATTAATTTTTTCCTAAAATAAACCATTATTATTTTCTCTCAGAGATACCTTAAATAGCACCAGTATTTTACGGGAAAACTGTGGTGGAAAATATTTGGCTATGCCTATACTAGTCAACTAAATATGCCCAAGAACATTCAGGAGCATTGAAGCTGGCTAAACAGAGTAGTCTCCATCTGCTGTGGGACACTCTTTTTGCTTCTGGCATAAGTTACTGCATGAGAACCAACTATGTCGAACAGTCCCTGGAAAATTCAACCTCCCAGATTGTGCCCAGAAACTGTTAGGGACAATGCTATTAGCATTTACACAAAACATGCTCCAGGCTTTTACAACAGAGTAGTGGGATATGGAGCTGTATTTCAGGGCCCAAGAGTGCTCCAGAGCAGTGTGTGATGCGTTATTAAAGGCACAGGCTGTGGTATTCTCTTAAGGTCCCATTTAAATGAGTATTACGTTCTGAACAGGATCTTCTCCCCCCAAAAAATAGCCTTTGTAAAAAAAAAAAAAAATATATATATATATATATATATGTAGAGTTGAATTGTGTCTGATGGCTTGGAGTTTTCCTCTTTGTATTTTCTTTTATTTGTTTCTTCTTCGGGATGACTTCCTTTTCTATAGCAACTAAATGAAGAAGAAAAGTTGAAAAAAACCACATCAATTCTGCATAAGGATTTAATAGAAGAGAGGTTTTTTTTCTTCATTTGTTTTTCAACTCACTTTATAGTAAATATCACAACATAATGGCACATATTCTGTAGTGGTTAGTAAAACAAATTAACAGAATGTATAACTCATCCAACTTTATAGATCAAATAACCCTGAGAAGGGGCACATTTTTATTATGAATGCGAAATTTGCTTAAATGACACAATATATTGGCTGCCACACATGTCACAGATTAACTGTTGTTTACAAATGGAAAAAGAGCCTCTTAGCAGGCAAACAATTTTTTAAAAAAGTAAAAACTATAAAGAAAAAAAACCCCGAACTATCCATTAATTTCCAGATTCTGCTCCTTTTTAGTATACAGATTAAATTATTCTTATTAAGTCTGATGTAAAAAAGTTAGATGAGGGAAAAGAGAAACTACACCTGTGTTTAAATGACTGCCTAAAAGTGTCTGAAAAAGATATTTATACGAGTCCTTACAAGCATAAAATTTCTTGAAACTTCCTTGATTTTTCACAAGAGGGTAACAAAATTTTCAATAATTTCTTTGTAAAAAAAAGTATATTCTACTGCAGCAAAAAAATATATTAGCCCATTTTTATTCTCCTTGTTACATGGTCTTCAAAATACAGGAAAGAAGCAGTCTTTGGAGTCCCATAAATTTTGTAACCTTATGGTAGAAATAGAAACACTGATAACACTAAGGTAGTAGAAATGTATATGTAAAGTGACATGTCAAAACAATAAGTGTGGTAATTGAGTTCACTTTGAAGACCTATTTTGTTTCTGCATGTTATTCCTTTGATTATATTCAGGAAAAAAAAAATGTTACCATTAATAAGAAGAAAAAGTGAATGCTTACAATATAAGAAAAAATGCTTTCAACAATTATAATTTATATAAAGTCAGGAGAAGAAAAATCCCAAAACACAAACTGCATCTGAAGTGGAAGAAATTAAAGGCAATCAAATCTGAAGCAATAGTTTGAAAATATCACAGGAGCATGCAATGTACCCCATCACAAAGTCAGTGATTTCTTGCCTCGCCTTAGGAAAAGCATTTTCAGCAGGTCAAGGGAGGTGATCTTTCTCTCTGCTCAGCCATGCTGAGAACACATTTGGATTTCGTGGTCCATGCCCAGGCTTCCCAATGCAGGAGAGACCTGGATATGCTGGAGACAGCTCAGTGATGGGCCATGAATATGACTAGGGGACTGGATTATCTGACCTCTGAGGAGGGCCTGAAAGAGCTGGGGGTGCTCAGCCTGGAGAAGGCTCAGGGGGAAACAGCTGCAATGTACTTTATTGGGCTGCTAGGGAAATAGAAGTTTCCATCAAAGTAGATGTAATCCAAATAGAGAGGGAGAGAGGGGAGGAGGAAGACGGTAAAGAAGGCAGGAAGGAAGGAAGGTGGGAAGGAAAGCGAGTAGGAAGGCGGGAAGGCAGGCAGGAAGGCAAGCAGGCAGGCAGGCAGGCAGGAAGGAAGGAAGGAAGGAAGGAAGGTGGGAAGGAAATACGTACAAAAGGTTTCTGAATACAAGGAATTTGATTTCTGAAGTCCTGAGAAAGGAACAAATCAAAGAAAAAAAAAAAATGCTAAAGAGCAGAAACTCAGAATAGGCGCCTTACAAACATTTAGAATAAAAGCCACGTTAGTATTTGCTTCTTCTGAAAATGGCAAAGAACTTTCTTGTCATGAATTTTAAACGTACCTCATTCCATTATCCAAAGCACTTCAAAGCAGAATTGTTCATAGAACAATAAGTACAAGAAAATGTACTTTAATGTCTTTGACAAAACACAGATGGTTTCCATGTACATTTTAGCTTTTTAGAGTTAAAATGAGTCTCTTTGGGTTTACCTTCAAAAAGTTATTTACATTGGTGACTTTTCAAGCATCATTGAGTTTAACTAAAATGCCCTTTAAAACAATTTGAATTTTTAAATTACACTAGAGAATCATGTATGTTTGGTAAATAAAATTAAATGCATTTAAAGGTTAAAAGTTGAGAAAAAATATTCTTTAGTCCTAGTATTTATATTTGGTGATAGCAGCAGACATCATTGTCATCAGAAAGGCAGGAAATCACTTCACATGGCCCAGGTGCAGACATGTCTTAAGAACTAAAGAAATTGGAAAACAGGATTGCTTCCTTGGAGTCATGGTGGTAAGAAGTTTTAAACAATTATATTCTTATTTAACTGACATGTAAATACAGAAAATTCATAAAATCAGAACCTAAATTGTTTTTAATAGGATCTGTCCTGTGGATCCAAGATTTAGAAATGGCCATAAATTTGAAAATACTTTTTTTTTTTTTTAAGGTAGAACCATTCCATTAATTTGTAAATTATCTGCATAAATTTCTTATTAGAAAAGGTGTGTATATTTCACAGTCTAAAATTTGAATAATAAATCATCTGTAGCTAAATATTTCAATTGTTTGTCATATTCTTACCTTATTTCTTACATATAGTGGTAATTTAGAACGCCCATATAATGGAAAGTTGTCCAAACATACTAGCATCATATTTGAAATATTTTTTATATTGTTTTTGATATTGCACATTTTACTGTCTCTTTTCAGTTTTTACAGAACTTATCAGAAGTGTTTTTTCTCAATTTGTCTGGGTACCCTGCCCTTTAAATAATTTGGCCATTGGGGTTTTTTTATTACTTATAAAGTCCTTTATTTATTCCAGTATGTATTTTTTTTCTCTGCATAGCTCTGAAACCACTCCTATGCACATCATTTAAGCTTTTTATTCTAACTCTCTCTTAATTTGAGAATCAATAGCAGACATGCATACGATCTTTTTCCTTCTGTCATTTCTAAAAATGAGAGCATAAAAAACTCTGCTACTCTTTGAATCTGCAGATTGGTTGTTTGAGAACTACTGCTGTTATTCCACCTATTTTTCTATATTTTAAAAAGTATCTGGAGTGGTCAGAATCAAATCCCAAAATCTTTTCAGCTAACATCACACACACTGGCTCATACTTATTGTAACTTAGCATATGAGTCCTGAATTTATCTGTTTATGTTTTGTTTTCTGAATCTTCACTGTTAACCTCTGGAGCAGACCTGGTGCTGCACAAACATAATGGACTAAATTTTGCACTCAGAGTAGTTTTGTTGTAGTCAATAAATACATGAATGTCTGTACAGTAACACATCTGAACTGCTGTGAGAAGGATCAAGATAGAATTACATGGTTGGCATAATCAAAAGCTCTGTGATAAAAAAGAAGTGCATTGCAGACTGCTCCAACATGTGTTTTTTATTTTCTAATGAGTTCCTCATTTGGATGGCAAATGTATGCTTATATAATGGAAACTCTTACTCCTGTTAGCTAAGCCTCTGAAGTAATTTCAAGGCATATGTATTTGAACTGTTCTATTTCCTTTTCTTTGAACACTTTTCAGAACACTGGACTATATAAACTATATTTATAATCAACAAGACTGATTTAGAACAGGAATACACTTTTCATGAATAAATTGAAAAATTTCATTCTGTATCTTCAGTGAAATTTCTCTTTATATGTGAAGGCTTTATGGAAACACTCTTCAAGCAGCAAAATCACATTGGAGCAGAATCTCAAAACTAGAGTTAGACAGCAGCTTGAGCTCTTACTTTGTATTGTCTAATCCAACAGCTTTGGATAATTGATGGAAAATCTACTGAATTTGCATTTCTATTGCACAGATTTGGGCTATTCTTACAGTTAAATTATATTTTTCTCTCACTTAGCACAGTGAGCATAAAAAACAGTTCTTCTTTTAAGAATACAGCATAATTAAAAAAAAATATACCTTGCTCTTCTAAGTTCATATCTTTTATTTTTTTCCTGAAACTTATATCTGATATTTCTTTATCAGCATTAGACTTATGCTTGGTATTTACTTACCCAGTATAGGAGAAGACAGAGTCTGATTTTGGACTCTGCTAGGGTTTACTGTCACAGGATCCCAGAGGCAACTGTATGAACTGTTTTGGTGACAAACCCTACATTGAGTCTGTCCAAGCTGGCTTCTGTAGAGAGTCCTGCAAGTCTTCCCTCATGTTTCAGATGAGTGCCAATATTTGTTAATGTTGAGATACCTACAGGACCATGATATGAGAAGTGTTTCTTCCAAAAATTATCCTCTTTTCCAGCTTTAATTGGTTATGTAATATAATTATCTACTTTTCATAGAACAATGGAAATGGATTCATACATGCATTCATGTCTACAAAATTATAGGACTAAATATACTAATAAGGTATTGAAGAGTACTTTTAAAGTTAAAAAAAATATGATTAAAGTAAAAAAAAGATAGCAAATTTGCAACTCTTAGGATCTCTAGCAAAGCAAGTAGAAGGTAGAGATGCTGCAAGAGGCCTAAACATCTGTTTTGAAGATCAGCACACTGAAGTATACACCAATTATATTCTAATTTTGTAAATTTACACCCAAATGCATAATTCTTTGTTTAAGATCAGAGACCAAGTTAGGGTATACTTTTTGGTTTGCAATTCCATATTTAGAAAACCATATTCACCAAAAATGTGGTGTGCAATCACATCAGCTTCAGTGTAGAAGCAGAATGCAGTAGAATATCATATTAACTGCCACATCACATGCCACAGAAAGTCATGACCCTATACACACACCTGCGCACACCTCAAAAGAAAGAAAATCAAAAGGCTTGGCCTTTACTGTGCCTATAGCTAAGGTGAACATCAATATTTACTAGCCTGTAATGCAGACACACACATTAGCACCCTTTCAGTATTAACCACAAAGTATCTTTAGTACCACTGAATTGTGAAGTCAATAATGAAACTCTTTGAATTAGCCAGCTAACAATCAAATACAAAGCAATTGAGACTTCTTTTATTTTGGTGTCACTGTAGAACAAAACCCTTACTTTCTCACACATACCCCAAAATACTTTATGAGATAAGTGTTGTAGTTTTTATTTTAGTTTCAAATATCACCCTTTGATGTCAGTTGCATAGGAAGAAACTCATATCCTTTTTCTTTATCAGTGTTAGCCTTTTTTAAGCTATCTTTAATTCATCCATGAAAGAAAGTACAGTTCATTGTGTTCCTGAGTGGAATTTGCCTTCTGATGTGGTATTCAAACTAATTTTACTTCTCAAATTAAAAAGGAGGAAGATTTTAATTCTGACAATGGCCTGAAAGAGGGAGAAACAGTTTCAAGCCTGGAGGGAGCTCTGAACTGGAGTCAAGAAAAGAATAGGTCTTTTCATGATCTCTTTTTAAACTGTGAAACTGTTATTTTAAAATCAACAGTGCTGCTTGCTTTGCAGGCGTCACTTTGATACCAGGCAATACCCTCAGCCAACTGATAGGAAATGTTACCAACTGGCAAGTCTACCTTCAGTTCACTTGAATAGTGACCTGGAAATTCATCCAGTTACTCGTTCAAAATGTAAACAAGTGTATCCATTACTTGAATAAATTCTCACTTCACAGTTTGAGCCAAAATTTCGAATAGTTTAATGGAAGAAATCCTTAAAAGAGTTTCCCTTTATTTTTCTGATTGAAAGTCTAAATAATAAATGAGTTCCAAAAGCATCAGGAATACACGAGGAAAGTATTGGTGTGCCCATACTGAAACTAAAATCTGATAGAAATAAGACTTTTGTTTTGGCTGGAGTATGAAGTATATTACTTGCCTTAAGTGAATTTATTGAAGGAAATCACTAACATATACCTTAACTGGTAGACTAAACATAAATAATGATAGTACTTTTACTCCTAAAATCTAGAACCTCAGTTTGCTCAAGCTCTTCTCAAGTTTCAATACTCTAAAAATGCTTCTGAGCATTACTAGCAGAACTTTGTACAGGACACAAACAACAGTCTTTTAATGGGGTAATCACAATGTGTGGGAAACAAGTAAATGAGTAACTAATACCTGGGATAATAAAATCTATGTTAAAAATAGTTACTTAAAAGTACCTACATAAAGTGAAAATAAATGGGTACTACACATAGAGGTGAATGACTCCCAAATACAAACTTTGTAAGCATGTTTTATAGTACTTAATTTATGTCTCCAATTTTGATTATGGAGACTCAAATGGGGCATGTTACATTACAGTCTGTATTAAAAGTTTAATCATTTACTTATATCAAAAAAATATTATGTCTTTTAAAGTTCTACTTCTGGAAAATTAACAAGTAGAAAGTGTGAAAAGATCTTTTGCAGTATAATCTGTGATTATCTCATTGAAGTACTCTCATTTAGGAGCTGCATGTTTAATTTCCTTCTCTCTCACATATTCAACTACAGGTATAAAAGCTGAATACAATTAAGTATGAACCTTCTGAGAAATTTATTAAATATTTGCATGAAAAAGGAAGTGGATACTATTGCACAAAATTTGCACAGACAAAATATCCTATGGTCCGAGCTGAGGACTTCCGCAAAAGAATCTTTCATAAACACTGCAAAACTGACCCAGAGATCTCTTATCTGGGTTCCTAGTTACAATACTGTTCTGATGGGTAAGTTCAAAAAATGAGTTGCTGAAACTTCTGCACCAATCAAAGTAATGCAAACCTAAATTTCAGTTCAGAAGCTGAAGCTGTACCTTTCTTTTAGTGAGCAAATTTAAAATGAAAATGTTTATTATCATTGTTATATTTTAATTTAAATATTTTTGACACAGGATTTATGACCAAATTCATACCTGAAACCAGACCTCGTTCTTCAGCACAGCAGTTTATTAACCAGAGACGTGTTTATCGCCATAGAAGTTGCTTTAAAAGAGTTGTATTGCTGACATTTTTAGATAGTAATCTCTGAAATAAAAAAAATAAATGAATTTAGGATTTTTTCTTCTTAAGAAAATCTTGAATTCCTTTATTTTATACATCTGTTTGGAAGAATACCTTTCCCATTATCTCTGTTTCTTCCCTCACAATATCGGATAGCCTTACACCTTGTGTAAGAATTAATCATTGTCCTAAAGACACAACCTTTTCTGCAATATTTATTATTATGTATATTTTGCAATATAGAACTCTAATCATCATTATTACAGGTTGTCTGAGTTCTGTAATGATACTAGAGCAAAATAATTCATAGAAAAGATACAAAAGCAATTGTTTTGTTCGCCATAATTTGATATAGTTGACAGTTTTCTTTCTTTCTTCTTTTTCCTCTTCCCTCTTTTCTGATATTAATGAGATTTTTCTTCTTGTTTAATAGACAAAGACACTGTGGTGAAATCCTTACTCCTGGCAAAGAAGTTTGGAGTAGAGTCACTGTCCAAAATGTCAGCAACAAACAGCAGCACAGATGAGAACTTTAGGGTCAGGGGAAACTTCATCAAAAGGATTCTAATCACACCTGAAATATTCTTAGTTTTAGAGCACAATTATCATTTTGAATTAGGATCCATAGACTAAGGGATAATGCAGAGAAATAATCAATTCTAAATAACTCAAAAGCAAAGTGCCATTTGTTTGAATGCCATAAAGTCAGCAGGAAATCAAATATAATATATGCTCTCTGTCTCCCTTATAGCTATACAATAGAAAAATAAAGCATGATTTATCTTTAAGAAGCAGAAAAAATATGCAGAAAAAGCAAATTCATTTTTATTTCAACGATTTTGCCTTTCCTTTGCCTTCCACAGTATCCCCCGCAGGGATTTAGTGGACATTGAGAAACTACCTTCCAGGGCCTGTCATATTCCGAACATAAAAAAACCCCATATTGACCCTGATTTCCATAGGAAATAAAATCAGACTCTCAGTATTCAACCATAAAAAGCATATGATTTGAGGAAAATAATTTTCTGTAAGTGTTCTCTAGAGAACTTCTGCAGGCTTCAGTGGCTGAGCTCTCATGAAGCCTAATTCTAATTCAGATGCATAAAAATCTCAACTCTCTGACTCTGCAGCATGTATAGCACTGACTTGTTTTTAAAGCCCTATAATCCATAAAAAAAAAATCTCTTGAAAATCCTCTGTCTTGATCAAAGCACCCCAGAAACTTCTTTTCAGTTCTGGAAGCACAATAGGAGTGCTAAAAAAGCCCCAAAACATGTTCCATTAACAGTAAGCAGCATCTCTTATGAAGCCAGTAAAACAAGCTAAGAGAAACATAAACACCCTGATGAAATTTGAAGACAGAATCAAGCTGAACAATTTAATTGGTCCAGTTCCAGCTGAAAATTTGAAACTTCACTTCTGGCATTAATTTAAACTTTGAGCTTAAGTTCTAGCTAGCAGAATCATTGGGCTCTTTTGTGAGGACTTGACTAAAAAATTTGAAAGTCAGGGTGTCACAGTGAATTCTGAAGATGTGTTGTCTCTGAGGTGAAATTGCTTGTTTCTTTTCACAGTCAGTCAAGCTCAACAAGCAAGTGATAAATCTTTGTCTCAGGAACTCATGGAAGAAAACTCTTATCTTGTTAATTCAATGCTGCTTTTTAAGACTGACATTTCAGCTCAGCCTTATGCAATACCCTTTTCACTAATGTATTTCAGGAGTGAACTTATTTCATCACTTATTTTCTCTGTGCTTTTTAATTGAGCAAAGCAGTATGTCAATATGTTAATTTAAAAACTCAAGAGGTAGAATCTAGATCCATAAAAAATCCTTGAAGTCTAACCTTACAAAATTCTCTGATGCAAATCTGATTCTTCCTGTGAAATAGTGAAGTGTTATTTTGGGGAATGAAAAATAAATACTTTTCAGTAATGAAACTCTAACCTGTAGAGAGAAACACATTCTTTCTTTTAGTTTTAATGTATTGCAGTGTTACCTCAGGATTAGGCTTGGCTTGTGCTTTTTTTCTGGGCAAAATTGTCCGGCAACACATTTTTCAATAAGAGTTATTTTAATAAGCATTTTTAAAGACTAATATCCACAAATAATGCACATACTGGAGAAATTGTTCTTGTAGGTTCCCCAAACAACATATTCTATATTTTTCTGTCTGAGGGGAAAAAACAAAAAGGCCTAATAATGGTTTGCATTTCTTATTGTCCTGGATAAATACATTTGCTAAACAATAACTTGAGTTCCTGAGACTAGAAACTGCTTATTTAAAAGTTGTCATCCTTACAGACTCGTGCTTTGTAATTGCAACACTTGGCATCTCGGAAGAAAGACCTAAAACTTTCTAGAGGTAGATGCCTTCTAATCACTAGGGGTGACATAACCAACCTTGTTCAAGCATATAGGGACTGGGGATCTCTGCAAACCTTTCTTGGATCTAATGAATACTGGGCTAAATCACGTGTAGAGAACTCCTTTGTAGACATTTATATTTAGGGGTCTGAATTTGAATAGCACTCTTAAAAGTGCAGTAACCATGCTGTTCAAATTGCTCGGTGGGGCAATTCTTTGAGCCATTTAATTATGCAACTGATCTTAAGTTTTGTCTAGGGTGATGTACACCCCTATGGAAAGCAATCTGTGGAGAGCCTCTGACCCAGAGGAATTGTACCGACAAAGTTGCTTAGATGCAGAACCTAAGAGTTCTGCATGTGGTTCTAAGAAGGACAGTGATTAAAAAAAACTGGTTTAGGTTGCCTGAAATTTAAATCTCAACATTTCAACTTAAAACTGGTGTGAGACCCAAAATGAATTTTTAAAGACTTCCATTTAATGTATATATATATTAAAAAAAAGCCACTTATTTTTTTACTTTTCTTTTTCTTTTTTTTTTTTTTTCTCCTCAACATTAAAATAATAAGGAGCTGATAATTTATAACTGTTTCTGGTGATATATGGTTCTGCGTGGCTGATAATGCCCTAGATAGCTAAGGAAACAGAGCCAAAATATGTTTCGTGCACTGATGTTTTATAAATGCAAACAGATTAATTACATTTTATCTTTGTCAGTTATTCATTAGTATTAAATGAACAGACCACGTATTATTTCTTTGTATCTAAAATAATTCATACAAGATATTAAACATTTTAAGCAAATGTCCATGTTGTGAAAATAATATGTATAATTAAACATGGTTAAATACTAAGTGTATACAATTCCTTCTCTATCCATATGTCTCATTGCTCTAATGAAGAATCAATTTTCTTTTTGCTCTGCCATGAGCACAGATACAGGTGATGGCCATATCCAGCTTGGCCATGAGCTGGTGGATTGCAGAGTACTTTTTCCCAAGTGCCTGTACTCTAAATTAACACCAAATAAAAGCAAATAAATTGCAAAACTGAATTTTTCCAAATGACTGAGTGTATTTATTCTCTGGGAAGTAAAGAAAAATAACAGACAACTCTGTTTTCCTCTCCATATTTTCAATTTCAGCCCATAAGACAACTAATTTATAACACACATGTCTTTTCTAGAAAGGATGTATTATAATTTTCAGGGGGTTTTGTTGTTTTGTTTGTTTGGGGTTTTTTGTGTTTTGTTTGCTGGTTTTTTTTTTTTTTTGGTGGGTTTTTTTGGTTTTTTTTTTTCTGGTCCTTTATAGATCTAGGACATTCTGCTTAGATTACAAGAAAGTAAGCTTTTTTGTGAATAATTTAATTTTATCTTGTAAAGTTCCAGACCTCTATTAAAGTCATTTAGAAAAAACTGATGTATTGGAAAAATACACAATTATGCATCTAGCAATATTCATTCCTCTTTTATGATTTTTTCAAAGATCAAAGTAATTTCATTCCAAAATTCTGAGCACTTTGAGTGCATATTAAGACACTTGACCCTCTCAGCCAAGTTTCTGCTTGGTTTAATTAGGTGAATGATTCAAGATCTAATTTGATTAATCTCATAGGGCTCAGATAATTGCTTATAAATAGGTAGTAGCAGAATTGACTGCCTGAAAAAAACTCAAAACACTCACTGTAGAACTGTATGCTTTCTTCAGACAAATAAAGATCACTTTGAAAACATTTTCTGGTTAACAGTGTTTGGGAAGACATCTAGACTTATTATTCAACATATTCCATAAGAATAATGCATGTGATTCAGCACTACTGGAGCAACCTTCGGTTTTCCTTCTTCTAAACTTTTCATCCATAAATTAGCATTCTGAATGTTATCCTCATGCATATTGTATGTCAAATGTCAAAAAGATGTCAATACAAGTTTTAGATAAGTCGTTGTTTTAAATCAGCATATGTTGCACATGTTGCATTTTCCCTAAACTGAGGATGTTAACTTCAGAAAAAAAGATTCTGAGAATTTAGGACTGCTTGTTATGCTATGCACTAATTAAAAATATGTCATTTAAAATGTCATATTTTGCATTAAAAATGTGTAATTTTAAGAAAGACCATACTTAGAGTATCTTCTTCATGCTTCCACTCTAGTAGAAACTAAATTTAAATAAAAAAAGTCTTAAATCTCAACAGCTGTATGTTATGATTAAATGCAAAATTAGTTAAACCCCCATTCAGAATGGTTAGTTTGTAGCACCATAGAAATTTAAACTGTGTGTTAAAATTGCAGCTGTTGAAAATCCATCTTCATACATTAATACATACAGATTTTCATATTTAAATAACCACAGAATTTTCCAGATTTGTCCTTTAGGATAAAATTATTTTTTTAACCTCTACACTAATATTATCTGCTTTAAATCTTGATTCCAACTCACCATAATTTTTCCTTGATTGTGTCCTCCATTATTAGTGAAGAGTGATTTGTTTCTTTTATATATATATATATATATATATATATATATATTTAATTATTATTTACATGTTTAACTATTATCTTTGTATATAAATGTACATTTTAATATAAAATATGCACATTTATTCAGCAATTATCTGTGCAAGGTTCCTGAAAATCAGAATTAGTTTTCTTTGTGGTTAAAAACACATACTTCCAAAGGACAATCAGAAGCACAGAATTACTGTGTTCAGGGAGGATACAAATTACTGAGAGCTAAGCAGTGACACCTTCTCTCCTCACTCAACAGAGATGCCATTGGTGGCAAGTTGCTGCAGAGCAAAGCTGCCTGCTTCAAATGGTTTGTCGGGCCATCGTGGGATTTGCTGCTGAACATGGACTTAAATACTAGCTTAGATATTATCGAATCAGAACTCATTAGGATCACAGGAAATCCCATTTTGTTTTGTAATAAATGAAACACAAGCATATATGTGCTGGTCCCAACCTCGCATGACCTGCTAGACACTGCTAAGCCACCCTTGCTCAATTAAATTGAAGGTCAAATTCAACATTGCTCGCTCCTATCATAGGGTTCCTTGGAATGTTCAGGTTACATTTTGGAATTACTGTACGTGTAAAGAGACCACTATTTGGTTTTGCTGGTGATTTTAAAAATAGCTAGCACCTTTGATAGCAACTGAGACCACCTCAGATGAACCTCACATCCACAAGGAACTGAGAAATATTCTCTGTTCTCTAGAGATACAAGAATGTGTAAGCCTTTGTAAAACAGAAGCAAAACAGACAGGATGGAGAAGCATTGCTTTATTTTTGGTGTTTGCTTGCAATTAAATTTATTGTAATACCAAGAATTTCCCACCATTTCACCAAAGAGTACATTGGTCTTGATGAAAGGCTACTTAATGCAAGCTGAAGAAACCTGTCTTTCTCCGTTTGCAGTTCGATAGGCAGCACTAACGACCACCGCATTTCCGCTATTTATCTCATCTTCCACTTTTAATTCTTACAGACAGTTCTGTTATCTTTTCAGAGTACTGGAAGGCTCAAGGAATGCAACTGTCCAGAAGGAGCAAGTTAATTCAGTCACAGTGGAATGCGGAATTTTAGTTGAGGCATTTGATGTACAAAGTGAAATAGAAATTACGTTTGATGAGATTCCATTTGCAGTCCTCAGACTTGTGAGACTGACAAGACAATTCCCTCTCTGTCTGTCATGAATCCTACAACTTGTCTCTATGTGACTTATAATTCTGCTGTGCAGCTCCTCAAGGGAAGAGCTACTGGAGGTGTAAACACTTCTCATACATTTTATCATCATGGTAAATTCATTGAAGTTCCTGCACAGAATTGCATAATACAATACCGAAAATGCCATTGCTGTGCCTGTTTTTGTTTTTTTACCAATACTGCTGCCTCAGCAGTATTCAAAAAGAAGGACAGATGACTTAATCTATGAAAAAATAGGCTTCAGTTATTCTTCTATAT
The DNA here is from genome assembly GCA_003546035.1 of Mixornis gularis. Lineage (NCBI taxonomy): Eukaryota > Metazoa > Chordata > Aves > Passeriformes > Timaliidae > Mixornis > Mixornis gularis. The sequence goes on along the minus strand of QVAJ01000014.1, from coordinate 6,744,125 downwards.
TTTTTTTATAGAATCATAAAATCATAGATTGGTTTGGGTTGGGAGGAACTTAATGATCCAAGTTCCAGAGTTCCAAGCAGTCTGCCAGAGGCGGTGAGACCTTCCAAAGACCAAGTTTCTCAGAGACTCATCCAGTGCTGCCTTGAATACTTCCAGGGATAGATCATCCAAATCTTTGCTGGGCAACTTGTTCCACTGTTTTACTACCTTCATATCTAGTCTAAACTCTTTCAGTTGAAAACCATTCCCCTGTGTCATACCCCTACATGCCCTTCTGAAAAGTCTGTCTCCAGCTTTATTATATGGTATATTTTAGGTACTGGAAGGCTGCTATAAAGTCTCCTTAGAATCTCCTCTTCTCCAGGCTGAACAACACCAAACCTCAGACTGTCTGCATAACAGGGCTAGTCCAGCTCTTTGGGCATCTTTGTGGCCCCCCTCTGGACCTGCTCCAGCAGATCCATGTCCTAATATTGGGGGTCCCATAGCTGGATGCAGCACTCCAGGTGGGGTCTCACAGGAGCAGTGTAGAGGGGCAGAATCACCTCCCTCAACCTGCTGGCTGCGTATCTTTTGATGCACTTCAAGATATGTTTGGCTTTTCAGACTGCAAGTGCCCATTTCCAGCTGATGCTGAGTAATTTCTACACCGTACCCCCGAGCCTTTCTCCATACAGCTGCTTTGAAATATGTGTATGTGTGTTGGCACGTGTGTATAATGAATATATAATGCACACATGTATTATTTTTTCCCTTAGTAGATAAAGACAGATAAGGATTTTATCTTCAGTGCAAATTCTTTGGGGTTTTTTGCTTTGTTTCTAATAAATATTAAATGTCAAATAATTTCTAAGTAAAATTTGGAAGAAAACGCTTTTCAAATGAATGAAAAACCTAGTTGCTCTGACAGATGTTTTAAAGTGAAAAGTTAAAAGTTTGTTAAAAGTCAAAGTGTTAGCAAAATGCCAACACTTCTGCCTTTTTTTTTTTTTGTCCTTAAAATTAACAAACTAAATCAACCAACCAACCAAACCTTCTTGCTAAAATATATTTCACTTTTAACTGTTTAGATTTCAGTAAACTAGCACTTCTAACCAGATAAAGCATTTTACAGTCCATGAACTGTTAGTTTCCTCTCACCTAAAGGACATATAATAAATCAGTAAAAAAAAATATGTAAGAAGAGAGAGAATGCTATTTCAGGGCAAAAAGCAGACTATCAGCTATGTGTTTTAGAGAGAGAATTACTTTGCTCCAGTTATTTTGTAAGCCTGTCTTTTAAGCACAGGTAATCTCTAAGAGACCACAAACTTGAGGGGAAGTAACTGTTGTACTGTTGAATTTGGCTAGAGCAAAAGGAAAGGAATGCCTCCTGCTGATATTGCACCCTCCTGCAGTGGCCCCGATTGAACTGATGTGCTACATGTACATTTAAGCAACCTCCTCTGACTTCATGGGAAACAGTTAGTGATCATCATGCTGCACCTTGGCAGAGACACTTTTATTGAGGTGGTCTCAAAAACACATGAGGACAGAACAGCCACCTCCTCAGACCCATCCGAATGTGGGCTCTTGGGCCTGTTTTTCATCTGAGTTTTGCTTGATAGGCATAGAAATTTTTTTCTGAATCCATATCTGAAGTCTGTCTTTAGCTCAAAACTTAAAGTCCTTACTCAACTTTCCAGAGAGTTTAGGATAGGGGAGTTCTATGCCATTGGTATTTACTCTGACCTTTAAATAAGCTGTAAGTAATACATTTGGCCTCATGTGATCCCGTGTAATGGCCCTTTTTTTTGCATTGATGAAATATTTTTAAAATCTTTTCCTTTTGATTTACATGAAAAACTTAACTTACACGGTTTATATAGCCTTGTTACTAGCATATTCTTGCAAACATATTTTTCTTCACTAGAAAACACTGTTATTTTTACTTAATCTTCTGTCTGTAATATTAAAGAAAATTGTTTGAATGTTTCCTTTTGGAAATATTAGAGAACTCATTGAATAATATCACTGTACCTGTTTTTTTGAAAAGTGTCTAATTCTATTATAAATCCTAGGAAATAATTCTGTCAAACCTTACGTTATTCCTCTAACATATGCTTGGAAATTATTTTTTGTAGGTCTTCACTGCTGAGTATTTCCATATAAGGCCTTTTGTCTCAGATTCAGCAGCTGGTTCAAAAGAAAATGTGAAGATTTTCAGCAGTTGCTGATGGTTTGAGCAAGCACTGAATCCTGGGTAAAATGAATAAACAGCAGAGCTGAGAACAAAAGGAGTCCTCAGAATACTATTAACTCACAGCAATAAGGCAGACATGATGTACTGGGGTCAGTACAAGTCTCGTTTGTAGATAAGCCATAAAGAGAAATCATTCCATCACCAAATAAAGGTCAATGGTTAAAGTATGATATGATTGTTTTGAAGTAATCTTCCAGTGACAAATTTCTGAACTATGAAGGAGTTCTTCAGTTTCAGAAATATATTGCAGGGTCTTTTTAAATGACACTTCATGTTTCTAGATGCATTTAACAAAGAAAACTTGTTTGGGAAAATTTTGTATGAAAGGAGGGACTGAAGGAGAGGGAACATTAAGTTTCATTTCTAAAGTAGTGAAAGTAAGGTTTGCATATAATCTTTATAATTTTCTGGCAATAAAACTTTTGGAAAACAGTATCTTTTGCCCAGCATAATTCATTTTAATATAAGCATGAAGTATAAGTAGAAAAAATATTTTCTAATTAAATTAATTTAACAAATGATAGAGATATGTAGAATACCACAAATATAAATAAGGTTATGTTTTATTACTTGGACTTGATTCTTCAGTCATATTTTTGATTTTTTTTTCTTTTTTTTTTCTTTTTTTTTTCTTTTTTTTTCTTTTTAACACAACTTTGGGGCTAGGAATGCTATCCTTGAGAAAAAGAAGAAATAATTAAGTAGCCTGTAAACCACATTCAATTTCCTTCCAATCAGAAGGTGATAGTTGAATATTCGAAAATAACATATCACTGTTAGTTTAACTGTACTTACATGTTTCTGTTGCAGCCCCTTTACAACACAAAACTAAACAGCCTTGGGCTAACATACCATAACTACCTTGACTTTTCCTAGGCAGAAATCTGGGAGGAATTTTCCCCACTTTTGAAAACCAGAATATGTTCATGGAGATCCTGTGGCTGAATTTCATTTTAGTGCTTTTTTGTAAACCTCCAGAAAAATGCTAGTCAGCTTTGTGGATAGTCAAATACTCATTAAAGAATATAGATTGAAAGGCTGTAGCAAGAATGATGATCCCCTAGCTTGATAATAGGGGAGTCATGAAAAGGGAATGGGGGAGTATCTTCCCACTACAGTTCTCACAAAGTGTGTAAGACTTTATGAACTTGACACAACACCTTTCTGCTGTAACTTACAGAATTTTTTTTGACAGAGGTGTTTTGGCTCCCTCAGAAGGCAGTGAAAAAACTCTTCCAATGAATATCCTATTCTGTTCTTAAAAGTGTGAAAAAGAAGTGAAATAAACCACAGGAATTACTGATTTGCATCATCAACTCATGGAACATCAGCTTGTGATATCAACTTCCAACTTCTAAAATCAATAGAAATGCCATGTACTTTGAAGTAGCAAAACAAGATAAGACCTTAGATAATTAGATAGTAAAAGCATTCAATGAAGTACTGAAGCTGGTATATAAATTGTAAAATCCTAATTTTGGAGCTTTCATAAGAGTTTTTGCCAGGCCATTATTTTATCAATAATGTTTATTGTTTTTCAGATGATGACAAATATATTTTACTTTAATGTGCAAAATTTCATTTCACTTTCTGCTTTTCTATAGTATTCATCAGTGACAATCTCCCTCTTATTTCTCCTAAGCCTGGGACCTCATTCACGCCTCTATTCATTTATTGTAATTGTTCAATTCTCTTGAGAAGCTCAGGGAGAGATATTGGAAAATTAACTGAAAGCTTCATATTCGATGTCTGCTTTTTATGATCCTGCAACTCTATTGGCAATATTCTCACTGGCTAGACTGTTTGAACTTAGTGTCATTTTCTTGTGATCAATCGTGCTTGCTTCTATAGTTCGGCATGATGTTAACATTAATACTGGTTTGAAAATCTTCTAAAACCTTTTACTCATCAAATGCGTGTTAAAAATTCTAGGTCTCCTACATGGGAGCTTTTGTGTTTTGATAAAAAAAGCTACTTGTCAAAATTATTGACACCCCAGATGCCTAAAAGAAAAGAGCACGTTAAGTTACCAAGTCCTGCCTTTACCTTGACCTCTCTCTGTTCTCCAAAGTTATATATTGAAACTGTTAAAAGCTTGATGTTAATTAATTCAGAATCTTAATAATTCTGCCTATTCAGAAGATTCACTGAAGAAAAAGTTTTAAATAATTATGTTCTGAGGACATAATTATAACTCCAGCAATAAGTTCTACAAAATCATTCATTTGACTTTTTCTTTTCCCCTCAGTAATGTTTTTAATGGACAATTTAAAATTTTCTAATGGTAAATTAAAAAACCAGACCCTAAAAGCATATTTTATGAAATGGGAATTATTTGATTTGGCTGAAGCCTCCAGATGAATTTGATGTAATTTTCTCTTCTAAAATCAGTTAAGAGTACAGACTGCATGAGGATAAACATCATAGCTTTATTTTGTTGAACAAAAGGAAAAAAGTACTTTTCCCCAACTCACTTCAAATAAACATCTCTGAGATTAACATGCTTTGGAATGAATTAAGGGAGAATCTAAGCTGCTTGTACCCTTTCAAGCAAGGAACTGTAGCACTAATCAGGACTAGAGGAAGGCTGAACCTAAATCAGATGCCAAGAATTATTTAGCTCTGTCTCAAGCTATTCAACTTCTGAAGGGTGAATCAAAAATATAAGATAATGAGCAGGGCAAGACTGAGAACTACTTTCTTATCACATCCTTTCTCCTCTTTATTGTAAAAGTAATAAACTTCTGAGCATTGCCTGAAATGTGGCTTTTAAGCCCCAAGAATAACTGCAACATAGTAACTTCAATTACAACATAGGTGCACTTAGCCTGTACTTCAGCAGCTGAAGATGATGGCCTGCATGGAAAATTTGATTGATGGACTCAGTATAGTCAGTCATATGGGTGGAACCGCTCAACAGATTGTTGGACCCCTGGACCATATATCTCACTGTGGCTGTGTGTGAAGGCTGACAAACCTAGCATTATATAACTTCAGGTATTCAGAGCAGAATTTTGAAAAATTGGCATTATAACTTGAGTTTTATGGAGGAGTTTATCCATGTCTTTTAAATCAAGCAAAGGAGAAGCAGTCCCTAATGGTGTTATGCATGATAATCAAATTTCCTAGTTAAAATGTACTCACCCAAAGGTCACATCTCAAGCCCTCAAATCTCGTTGCAGAGCTCTGCAGTATTTCTTGTCTTCTCAGCAGAGGTCTGCTGCTTTGGAGGATAAGGAAACATTTACATAAGAATGTTATACAACTCCACAGTTAAAAAAAAAAAAAATCAACAATTTATGACTGACAATGAGAAAGAAGAAGCAATATCCAAAGAAAGCAGCAGCACTGCTGCAAATCAAGCACTAAATTGCAATTCAGTGGGGTTTGCCTTTTTGGTTTTTTCCCCAAATATGTATATAGTTGGAGAAAAAGGGTTTCTGCTAGCTTGTTTTGTAGTGCACTTCTCCTTACCTGAGAGGAAGGCACTTCTATAATATAGAATTTTTAACATTAAAAAAATGCTTATTAAATAATTGAAAAGGTGCATACCAAATTCCCTAACTTAATTAAAATGTAGATAAGTTTCTGGTTTACTGGCACAATGTAATTTTTGTGTTCCTGTAGCAATTACTTAATGCTCATGTCACTTAGCCTACATTAGAAGCTTAACTTTGTGGTTTTGGGACAGACTTCAGTTTTAAGGAAAAAAAAAAAAAAGGCAGAACTTTCATGAGCTATTTTATTCAAAAATAATTTCTCCTCTCTCACAAAGTTTTTTTTCAGCCATAAGTGTTCTCTTTCAGGCGTACACAAAACAAAAATCTAAATTGTGGTCACAGTGAGATCATCATACCATGCTCTTTGCTCTCAATTGCCCTGTTGTTTCACGGCTGACAAGAGGAATGCCTCAGTTGTCAGTGCCTCTTGTGCTTGCCCCAGTGGCATGTGAATTTCTAGCTAAACTGTGCCGTGATTTTTTCCTATGTCTGTTAGCACCAGATCAAGAACAGTTGGCAAAGAGCATTTCCAGGCACTTTAGTTAATATCTGACTCTGTAGTGAAACCAGTCTCAGCTATGGCTGATGTGCTGGAGTCACACAAATATACTGTACAAGAGGTAATTCAGTTCAGTGTGCAAACAGGCTGATGTCAGGAACAGAAACTGAATAAAGCCATTACTTCATGGCTTCTCATTTAGTCATTACTTAAACTCCAGCAGAAAGATATTTTGAAATTCAATGCACAGTTTCCTGCTCTTTTGATCTAAAAGGGGAAAATGATCTCTTTTCAAAGAGCCAATGTTTAAAAGAACATAGGAATGAACATTTTACAGCTGTAAACTGCAAGCATGTAAATTACTGGGAGTAGTTCCTGCCTTTGTTGCTGGAGATAAAATGAGAGCTTTGTTTAGCTAGAGGCACAATGATTGATAAGCTCCCCTGAAAGTTTTATGGGGTTCTTGTTGTTTAGTTTTAGGGAGCTGTTTGTGGTTTGGTGTGGGGATGTTTTGCTGCTTTTTAAATTCAGTTTTGTCTTATTTATGTTCATTTGCTTTAATTTTAAATCCAGATTAAGTTTTAAATACAGAATCCAAATTCAACGATTTTAACTATTTTGTAACAAATTTTCACATCTCTTTTACCTTAAAATTTGATCACACAAGCTTATTTCCACATTACTTCCTGTGATTTTAGGTGAGCATCAGATATCCCATTATTTCTACGCTAGAAAAGGTGGCATCCAAAGTGTGTCATTTGTTTGCATGAATGCATCCAAGCTTGAAAAATGTATGAAATTTAAAAAAGTTAATTTTTAAAGACCTGATCTAGATTAAATTAAATTATGATTACCGAAAGTACATTTTTTGGACTTTGGAGTAGATAAATGAAATGCAAATAAAGGAAATATTTAAGGAGGAATTTCAGGCTTTCCAGTGTTTTTTAAAGGTATATTAAAACAGTAAACAGTTTCACCATGGCTTTCTCAGCAGCTTCATTATGATAGACAACCTTTTGGTAGTTATCAACCTATTATATTATATCAAAAATACAATCTTTTAAAAAAAATCTTGCTTTGATTCAGAATTGTAGGTCATGCAATCAGGAGCAGTGACTGAGAAGACTATTAAATCCATGCATTCTTAGGAACATTTCTGATAAAGTGGGATTAAAGGTAGTAGAGAGAGGATGATAAAAAAAAAAAAAATCCATGCTAGTTATTAATGGCAGAAAAGAGAATAAAAACTAGGGTTTTGGAAGAGAGGACTTAGAATTATTGAGGTAAGTGTGAATAGAAAACTGTGTGAATAGAAAACTAACTGAAAAATCATTTCTCCAAGGCACTGGTTATATATACGTATGTTATATATTTACTTCCTAATCATCTAAGAGGCTGCTTTCAGTGTTGTTTGCCAGGTATAGTCGTATTTATTTCTGTAGCTCTAGAGATTGCTGTTTAAATGATACTTAGTTCACTTTTTTTTTTTTTTTTTCAGGTATAGATGGGTGGGACTAAAGGCCACAGATGTCTCCAAAACACAGTAAATACTGACATCCTTCAGCTCTCGATATTTCATAAACATACTTGATCTTTCCCTGTTGATCTGGAACTTCTCCAGTGCTTTCATACCTGTCTAGATGAAGTTGTAAGGCTCTCAGGTGAACCATAAAATGATCCAGGAAGAAAAAAAAAAATAAAATATTGCATACTTCTGTTGTGGCATCTGATTTCAGATATAATCTGTATATGCCTCGCCTATACTGACTGGCTTGCATATTGAATAAAATGTGTTCTGAAAAATACTTGGATGCATTTTTTTCAAAATAGAGTAACTGGAAGAGGAGTAGATGCCCACTTTTTACAAACAGTTTATGGCTATGGTATTTGGCCAAGGGTAAGGAAATTAATTATATGACATCTCTGATACATACAGCTTAAATATAAAATTGCTCCCTTACACAAGAGTCTGTATCATCTAAGTTACTAATTAGGATTTAAGTAGGATATGTGAGGAACCTACAGTTAAACATTGTTATGGAAAAAGAAGTGCAGTTTCACAGAGTCACTGGGAATCTGAAAAACAGCATGCTTGTACTTATGCTGTTTTTTGCAGAGAACATTGTTTTGGTCCCTTCTAGCAGTGCTCCCTTAGTGTGTGTGTGGGGGGGAGGGATGGTGGGGGGAGGCTGTGCCTATTTTTATAATTTATAAAAAGATGAATTTGTATGTTCTGTTGTTACCTGGGTTTTCTGTTATCTCCTTCTTGTTTACTTCTTTTGCTGCATATGTTTTAGGTGAAGATTCAGTCATGTATCTTTATCTGAAGCATCTCTTTCCCTGAGGAATTTAGTGTATATTGTGCATGATTTTTCTCCTTCTGCTGTGCTTCCTCTGTTGGGACAGACAACTTGAGGTTCAGTTTTTTTCACTTATCAGAATGAATAAGATTATTAAATACCCCTAAAAATAAAGACAAATGTCAAAAAATTGGACAACATAAATTTATTTTTCCTGGTACAATAAAACCACAGAAATTCAGATGTTTCTGCCTTTAGAAACTGCTCTAGTGACTTGGCTTCTCATATGCAGTAACTTAGGACCTTTAATCATAAAAGTATCAACTTGGTAGCCATAATTCTACCTGCTTTCCTTATCTAGCATTAGCAAATAAGTCAACTTTGTACATAGGGGAATAGGTTTGGTCATCAAAGTCAGTTGTCTTGAGTATCAGGGACAAGTTGTACAGCTTGAGCACTGTAACAGCCTTCTTCACAGTCAAAGCATTGAGCTTAGCTTAACTTTGGCAGTGTAAGAGTAAGAGGGGAAAATAAAAGTTAATGAGCAAAGAAACTTAAAGAAGTGCCTGATGTCTGCAGATTGCTGGCATAGATTCTTCCCTTGATCGTGTCTGGGGCTGCCGCCCACCCCTACTCCTCACCTGCATGGCAAAGCAAGCTGCAGCATGCACGAGGCTGGCTGAGAGCAGTGATGCCTTAAGTTTGAGCTTTCATGTTTTTCAGATTCTGTGCTGCCTAGGGCTGTAGTTCTGAGCCTCATATTAATTGTTAGTGAGCTCTCTTCACAGAGTAGGTAGACAAAACAAATCCTTTTCCTGATGGAGACCAAGAACAATGGGTACAAGTTTTCCATCCCAAAAGCATGAATAATGGTAGACTGAAGAGAGAAAACAAGAAGGATGGGACTTCATAATCTGAAGCTGTAATTGGACAATTAAACCTCCATATGCAAATGGATCAAAACTTATGAAAGTGTGAGACCTCGTGACCAATCGTCCATTTTTGTGACCAATTTAAGTCCACCTTGTGTGTAGCCCTGGTCAGGTTCTTGTCCTACCCGAGGTGTACCCCAAAGGCCCTTCAATAAATATCTACTTTATTCTCTTAGCTCTGTCCAGTCTCTGTTCCAGGTCAGCCTTCCCAAGGCATCAGCAGCACCAACATCTCTGGCTGCTGCTTCTCAGAATGAGGTCAAGTAGGAACCGCCTCTCCCTCATTTGATGACACCTTGATTTGGATCTCTGCCCTCCGGCCAACTGCCAAACTTCCCCAAACCTGTTGGGAAATGCCTTATCTCTAAGACTATGCACTCTTCTGTCAGCTTTGGTTAATGAGCCACCAGATTCAGAAGTTACTGATGTGAAACAGATAGACAGCTGAAAACTGTATGGTGTTTGCACAAGCAAAGCTTCTTTAAAAAAGCAGACTAGTCCAAACTTAAAAATTAGATTTAATGAAAAAGAATCTGAACCAAGTGAAATAACAGCAACATAAATATCACATTAAAAAAATAGAGCTTGAGAATAAAAATAACTGAAACAAAATATTAAAAGAAAGAAGAATAAACAAAGATTTCAAAGCAGGAAAAGGATACATGATAGAAATGAAAATAAAAATAGGCAACAAAAGACAGGAGAAAAAAAATCTGAGCTACACCAGGGGTTAAATATGGAAAAAGAAAAAAAAAAAGTTCAGAATTAAAGGAAAGCAAAAGTAAGACAAAGGTGTGAGCTGAAACTGAGGATGAACAATTAAATTTACTTATATAATAATTTTTATTACTTGTGCCAAGTAAAGGATTGCCAGAAAAACTTAGATTACTGCTGCAGTGCTCAGGTTCCCTGGATAACTTCACTCTATCAATCCATGCATAACAAGAATCTTTCTGTTGCTTAACTAGGCCAGTCTTAAAATCTTGAATAGTCTATTACTGTAACAAAAAAAAAGTGAAGATATTAAAAAAAATTAAAATTACATCAAATGTATAAACTTGACTTACTTTATCTTAGTTTCTATATAATCTATTTTCAAATGAATTCTAATTCCATAAACTCAGTGGATATCTCACTAAAAATCTAGTGTGTGGTGTTGCAAAGATCTGGCATTTGTCTTGGTATTCCCAAAGTTCTGAAAAAAGCATATTTCTTTTTAAGAGCCGTATTTTTTTTAATACAAGTTTGTAGATTTTGATCACAACATATAAATAAAATAATCAAACATAGGGTCCCATCTGAAGCTCATTGATCTGCAATTTTAGAGGCTTGTTTTCCCTGCTTACTTATTTAGTTACTTAGTTGATAATCTATGCTTGGGGGAAGGACTTTTTATTAAAATTTAAGTGCCTCTGATTTTGAAGTATAATCTGTAAGAGTGTGTCATCCCTACAAAAGTCATAGTGTCACCTTGCAGTCACAGAGACCTTGAATTTTTGTTGCTGGGCTGCAAGAGAGAGAATTCAGGGTTTTTTTTACCTTTGTTTTCTTGCAGTGCTTTAAAAGGAATATTCAAAAGAGATGAGTTTACAGATGAGGAGTAGTGATGAGTAACCTAATGAAAATTGCAGTTTTTATCCAAATCCTATCATTACTAAATTATCATGGAAATTGTGCATCACTCTTTTATTTTACTATATATTTACTTTTTAGTAAATTTATTTGTTTATTATATTTAGTAAAATGATATAAAGCACTCATTTGGATTGATCTGAAGCACTCAGAAGCTCTAGACATTCTAACTTCATGTCAACATAAACTTTACACCATAATATATCATTTTTTTCTCCTATCCTTCACAAGATGGTAGTAAACCTCAATGGGAAAAAAAAAAGAAAAAAAAAAGTAGGCATTTTTATAATAGTCCATTATCTAATAGTCTCTAATAGTTGATTGACAAGTTAATGCTGCAGCAGAAAAGGAGACTGAAAAAGAGACTCCCAAAGCAACCCACTGAATCCAGTAATCCAATATTCCAATACTAAGGGGTTCTTCCTCTTAATGCTCACGGTTCAGAAATCTTATAAAAGAGTTAGGCTTAGTTAAATACTCACTTAGAGCAAGCACTGGCATTTTCTGTTCATTTTATAGGTTGGATGACTCTGAGATCAAAACCCTGTACCCTTTATGTTGCTTGAAGGTAGCTCTAAGGTGCTGCAGGCTCATCTGTATGGAGCTGGACAGAAGCAGAAATGTTAGCAATTCACTTGCTGGCCTTCGCATTTTAATGACATCAAGTAAAGCATTAGGCTAGAATTTGCATTACAGAGGCTTTATCCTTGTAATTTATTTATTCAGCAGCATAATTACAAGTAATGCTGAGGAAATTACTTAATTTGGCGTTTTTTTGACTTGCTGATGTAGTGCAAGTTTTATACTTAATGCGGGACTATTTCTTTTAAAGCTGTCCTTCCACTTGTCCCCACAATAAAGCTGCTAAACAGGATAAAGTATGTCCATCCATTAAGCCAGGATGTGTAATCTGTTTTCACTGACTTTTCATGAATCATTCAGCAAGAGGTGTGGAAATCAGTGTTTGCTGAGGAAAGCTTAGCTGGTATATTGCCCCTTGATAAAGATATCGAGGTTCCTTGTGGTGAAGGAACATTAATGTATGAGGTGATTGGAAGCAGCTCTTTGAAAGGATGGTTGACAGGGCACTAGCAATGAGCCAAATGAGAAGCACTAAGCATTACTCTGAAAACTTCAGAGAACCTACATTTCTCCTTTGTTCTGCATGAACAGTGGTAAAGTATTTTTATGTGACTTTTTTTTTTTTTCAGTCTTCTCAATATGGAGTACATGTCAAAACCAAGGTTGTCTTAATTATAGTCTAAAATGACTTCTTTATTAAGTATCAGCAAACCAACTCAAACATATCTAGACTATATTTAAAACCATTGTTTAAAATTTGATAGCTCTCATGCCTTCATAGAATCATAGAATCATTTTGTTTGGAAAAGAACTCTAAGATCATTAAGTCCAACTGTCCAACCAGCACTGACAGCTCATATTCAGAGAGCTGTGGACGAACACCTCCAGGTTCTTTTCTCACCAGCAGCTTTCCAGCCAGCTAGCTCCAAGCCTGTAGCATTGCACCTAAGCAGATACTCCTGCAGTTCATGGAGGAGACACAATGGAAGAACATTTTTACCTGAAAAGCTCAAATCAGTGAAGGAGTCCTCTACAGAGAAAGGTGTGAGAGGGCAAACTACAAACATAATTTCCCAAGTGTCCTTCACCTGTGCTACTTTGTGTGGCTATAAGTCAGGAATGAAAGAGAAGGAAGGAAAGAAGAGAAAGGAAAGAATTTGGTAATGGGAAAAAAGAGATGGGGAGAAACAATGTTGGTTTAATGTTTGTCTTTGTTCCTACTACTAGAATCTATTTTAAGAGGGACTAAATTAAGTTAATTTTCCCCCAGTCAGATCTATTTTAGGCCGAGCTTACCCACCATGGGAAAAAAATGTTTTGTTTCATGGAAAATAAATTACCATTAGGTGAACATCTAACAGATAGGAAAGCTATATTCTGTTGCGGGCCGAGGCTGAGCGTGTCCCACTTCAGGGACAGAAAGAAAGCAGGCACACACCACGGCAGTGAGGAACAAACTCTTCTCCCCTTTATTTACAAATCTGACTCCTTTATACATTTGTACAGAGATCCAGAGATTGGCTACAGAGGTCGCCACCTCTCAACCTGGATAGTGGACATCACCATCGATCATTTCTTCTCTCAGAGGAGAAGTATGCAAACATTCTAAGAATAAACTTTGTTTTCATGAAGCTGCGTGAGAAAGTTCTTCACTAAGACAAAAAGACAGAAAGCTCAGGGCAGCAATATTCTGCAATTAGGTATTTCTTACTGTCAAGCAGCAAGATTATTATTTTGTCCTTCATCTTATAATACTTAATTAGCAACTAGTATAAAAATAAAGAATTTTATCAATTTTGGTGCTGGGGAAGATTTGAAAGCTGTTCAGGTAATAGTCAAATAGTCTGATATACTAGCGATTATATTTGATAAGGGAAAATCTCAAATTTTTATATTTATCAATAACTGGGTGAAGAAAGAAGAAGCAGCATTATGAGTAAGCAGTAGAAATGAGCAAGGGAACTGCAAGTTACAATGAATAATAATTCAAACGTTTTTCACACTGTTGTGTGTACAACATGTACAATAGATGCATTGTCTGAAACAAAATTACTTGATTTTTCCATCTCACATGGAAAGTGGTAAGTCATCTGCTCCAATCATGTATTTAATTTTGGGACACACAGAGAGAATATTGACCACTTGGCCAGAACCCAGCAATAGAAAGAAAATTATCAGAAACGTAGAAAACATGATGTACAAAATGGATTAGAGAAATAGGGATATTTAGTTAAAAGAAAGAAAAATGTTAGATGTAAAGGCCTGAAGCACAGAGAAAGAGAATATTCTGTTCTTCAAACCAGTGGTAGAGAGCACAAAGAATACATTAACTTAGGAAGAGAAGGAGAGAGTTTTTTCAGGAAATATAAGGCAGTGATGGGTTAGATTATGTGGGAAACTGTCAAATTTCTGTCACAGGAAATCTTTAGAAACTATCTAGACAAGTACATGTACTGTGATTTTTGCCTTCAGGCAGGACAAGGAGGAAAATGGACACCTAAGATCTTTTTTTTTTTTTTTTTTCAGATTTTTTAAGGTTTGGTTGGTTGGTTTGGGGTTTTCTTTGGTGTTGCAAAAATCATTATCCTTGTGAAATATCCAGAATAGCTTGAAATAATGTTACAAAAATATTTTTTCTACTTTCATAAAACTGTCAAATCATAAATATTCTCCTCATAAAATTTCTGAGATACTTGGAAGTACCAATTGCAGTGAAATAAGCATAGCCTGTGTTTATTTTTAGACTTTTCAAGTACTGTTTCCTTTCTGGTGAATACTTTCATTCATTGCCAAAGTTTTCTAAGTACCAGGGGGACTGAATAAGTATTAGCAGTCTTTGACATCAGCAAGACCTGGATGCTTTCCAGTCTTTCACCTCTGTTGAAAGTGATATGTAAACTTTTTTATGACTTTTCTTCTTTTATTTTTTAATCTATCTCTCTGTTTGACAGAAAGTAGATGAGTTCTTCTGGCCAGCTATTAGTCCAGAATAGTAGGATGACATTTCTTTGGAAAATTGTGACTACTTCCATCCTTAGAGCACAGCAATAAGTGTATAATTACTTTTGAATGAACTAGAGAAGACTTTTGGAAATGACTAACAGTGCTCCTTAAGCAGGCAACACAAAATATTTATAAATATAAATGGAATCCTAGAGAGGCTTGGAACCAATTACTAATATAATTTTGTGGTGTAAATAGGCTGGTGCTAGGAAATTCTGTATTTATTCTGTAGCCAAATAAAAAATGAATCATCATGTTTACACCATGCATGCCAACAGTAACTTCAAGAAATAAGATTTTGTAGTGGTATAATTATCGTGCTAAATATTTATGTTGAGTTTTTCTGGCAATAGCAACATCTGAAACTATAAAGTTTCTGCGTGAGATCTAAACACACCAAAATTTCTAACCCAAAACTTCTGGTTTAATTATGTGCCATTTACCCATATTTTTGAAGCGCAAAAAATAAAATAGAAGTGATATTTCCTTGTTTAACAGATGTCTATAACTGGAAGCATAAAATAAATATTTTTATATTAAATGAACACTGTACTTTATCACTTCAAGAAAAAAACAAAAACAAACCCTAAGGAATGTTTCCTACTTAGGAAAAACACATTGCTGGTTTTGTACTAAAAATTAATTAACAAATTTCATTTGAGTAGAAATGTAATAGACAATTAAACAGTAAGCATAAAAGGCCATAATGAAAACATTAGACATATTTTCCAGTTATCTATTTTTGAATAGAATAGGGAGAAAAAAAATACCATTGACTTCCAAGGCCCACTCTTTGGAAAAGCAGTTGATCGAGGAGGGAATCTTTCCCAGCTGGCTCCCTTAGGACGAGTTCCATAAAGGTTTTCATCCAGGTTATTTTATGAATCCTCTTGCCTGGCTACTGGATAACAGGGAAGAGATGCCCCTGAAGGCCTCTCTTCTTCAATCAGTCCTTTTCAGGCTGAAAAGGACTAATTTCTTCAGTCTTTCCTCACAGGGCAGGTTCCCAGCACTCTCATCATCTTTATGGCTCTCATTTTGACCTTCACACTGTTCATATCTTTTTTGAATTGTGGGAACCCAAAGTGGACACAATATTCCAAATGTGGCCTGACAAGTTCTGCATAGTTTTGTATGACCATGTCTCTAGCTTTGCTCATAATGTCCCTGTGGATGCAGTTCTGGATCCAATTTGCCTTGGTTGCTGCAGCTGAAAACAGCAGCCCCTTCTTCAGTTTGCTGTCTACTACAACCCCTATGAAATGAATTATCACCTTAATATATATATGTAGCTTACAGCTTTAGGTGGATTATCATGCCTGACCCACATGATTCTGCAATACATTTTCTAGAGCCTACAGTTCAAAATTTGTCAGATAAGGGAACAGATTATATCTGAGTATCCACTCTAAATATATTCATACAATTCAATAAACTCTCCAATAATGCTTGATGTTTTAGAAAACTCTGTATTTCTACATGGGGATATTACAAAATTATTATAAATACCTAACTACTGTAATATCCTTTTCTTTCCTTCAGGGCCTCCCAAGTGTTGTACTTAGTTTGAGAAAATATTGCCTCTTTTATATTCCTTTTTTTTTGCTGTTGAAAACAGAAACATAAATGAATCATGTGAGGAAAGCAGGTTCCTGTGATTAAATTTTATGTGTTCAGTCAAAGCAGGAGACTATTTATCATTTGATGAAATTACTGTCAGGGCTGAAGTCACACTGTTTTTGAACTGTATACCTCGGATCATGAATTGTGTTCTACCCTCAGATGAGGGTAAATATTTATCTAGGAGTACTAGAAATATCAAGACAGAACACTGAAAACAAAAACCTGCAAACCAAACTTAACTCACATGAAATGCCTTAACAGGCAAAACATGACAGAATGCAAAATTTGGGTTGGTACAAAGACATGCCCATCTTTGTCATAAAAGACACATTTCTGACCAGTACTCTTAACAGTGACAACCATTAGAACTCTAGATTCTTTTTGGAGAGTGTGTGCAAGTCTTGTTGCTCTGTACAGTCAGTACCCTCCATTTCCAATGGAATCCATAATGGCCAGCAATGATCAATCTTGGTTCACTTCTTCTGAGTCAGTGGAAGCTGGGCATACTCCTCACAGCAGTATGAGGTGAATTTTCACTTCCACAAGCCCACTCCACCAAACCACAAAGCCACCTCAGAAGAGACATGAAAGTGCCCTCTTCTAATTTACCACAAAGGATTTTAGACCCATTGGCTCTTAGCAACCTTAGAGAAGGTCTACAAGAGTAAAACAGTTATATTCACACTCTGTGGCTTTCATGACTTTTAGATTTTATTCACATTCTCTTTCTAAGATTCCTGAGCTGGACCATTATCTGACTGCAATGAGCTTGCAAAATAAACTGTTTAAAAACAAATTTAAATTATTATAGATTTATACAAATGATAACTAAAATCTTGATATTGAGAAGAACTTTTGATTTGTTTTAAAAGGAGATTTAGAAAATGGTATTTCTAAAGTTGCAAAATTATGTATTATCTTTGTATTAATAAATAATAGACTTATTTTAAAAAATGTTTCTAATGTTTTTAATGTTTCTGATGCTGATACCACATTGGAGAGTATGATAGCATAACAGCCTTGTACCAAAACACCAAGATACAATCTCAACTGATTAACTAAAATCTAAATATGATATTGTGTATAACCCTCTTATAGAGGAGAGAACAATAACTGTACTATTGCAAAGGAAACACATTCAGAAGGCAATAAACAATTTCATTTTATGCCTGATCCAAACTCCTAAAAAGGAAGTACAGGATTTGGAATTACAGTCCTCTATGGACAGTTTTTCCTACTGAATGAATATAATACTATTTGTGCACCCATTGTATAACACATTTGCTGTCTCCACGGGTTGCAGTTGTGGGTTCCAGAAAGTTAGAAATGTTCTTTATTTATGACAAAATATTTGGAAATGTCCAGAAGTTAACCCAGCTTTTCTGCAACAAATTTATTTTTAAATTTGACTAATGGTAACATGATCAGTGTTGATGAGGTTATGAAGTTTGTTAAGCATTCTGTGCTGCTTCCTAGCACAGAAAATGATCACATAGTGTTTAGCTGCCCAAGGAATCCTTATCTTAGGCCTTCATCTGCCAATTTGTCTTCCAACTAATTTGGAAAAAAGTACCTTTTGCCATAAACAATGAAAGTTTCCCTGTCTCTCAGACCCCTTCTCTATTGGTGTTGGATAATTACTGTGCATATATTCATCTCTTAGATTTTATTTTTCTTATTCTGTCACAGTCACAAATATTTAGATTAGTCTTCCTCCTTATAATTTATTAGTAAATTTTCCAGTATTTCAGCATAGCTTTTTATTTTGGATATCAATTTTTCAACACTCTTACTCTCTGCTTCCCCAGTAAGCTCATTCTAACTGTTTTAAGTACCAATTTCTCTTACACCAAATTGCCTGACCTCACATCCATCACATGATGCACTCATTCTTGCCAGGATTTATCCAAGCCAGACAGACATCTGAAGTATTTTCCTGAAATTTCCACTAGATAAGCAGCTACAAAATGATGAATCCCTAATAGTCATGTTTGAGATTTACCAGGGAGGGGGTAATTTATGTTAAATTCATATTCTTATGCATTTGACTAAATCCTGCTGTTCATCTTCTCAGCTTTCTGCTTCCTTTTTTTTTAATTTTTATTTTTTATTTGTCGAGTTTTAAGACTGAAATATAACTTCTCTCTTGGTATTCATTATAGATTAGATCATCCAATACAGATTTATTTTATTGCATTCAACAGAGGAACACGGTTTTACCATAGAAATCTACACTACATTTGTGATCATGCTTCTGGTACCTCTGCTGCAACAACAAATCCATGCAATGATAATGTGGATCTAAACTCATCATCCCAGCTTCCTCAGAACTTTTCTTTCTCTTTTGCTTACCGTTACTTTTATTATCCTTACTGCTAGAGGCACAGGCTGGTCTTCTGCAGATTTGTGTGGTATTTCTGGCTGAAGCCAGTTGTTTAGAGCTCATTCAAGAACAAGAAGTACTCTGTTCTATCCAGTGTCAAAAGTTTCTGCTAAGGCAACACAATATAATTCTTATATTGACGAATGTCTCAATGCAGGTAAATAATGCAGAGAACCAAAGATGTGCAGCGTAACACAGCACATTTCGCAAGATAACCATTTCCCTCACACTATAATGAAAACTTACTGACCCGTGGATATACTTATGGTTTTTTGCATGCATTTGAAGAATCACTGCACCATACCCTTTAAGGGAGAAATTGCACAACTAGAATAGAAGATCTTGAAGACATATTTATTCTACATAATGTAGAAGATGAAAAAAAGGATGAAAAAAAAAGCCTAGAGGAACATGTTCATACAGACCTACACTACTTACTAGTGTCTGCAAATAAGCTACTGAAAATGGTGAGAAAAATTATTGACAGTGATGATGTTATGTACCTTCCAAAATCAGAAACAGTTTTTTGAAAAAAAAAAAAAAAAAAAAGTTCAGCCCAGTGGGGTGTGCAACTTTAAAC
>QVAJ01000014.1:6693709-6724794 GCA_003546035.1 Mixornis gularis | reverse complement strand
AAAAAAAAAAAAAAAAGGAAAAAAAAAACATTATTCTGTGGTCATTTATGAACAGTTTAAAAAAAGAAATGGTGATTACTGCATTTGCTCAAACTGCTATAGAAGGAATGACACATACTTCTAATTTTCTCAACTGAAAACAATTGGTTATTTACCGACTTGTACTTAGGAGACTACTTATAGAAGATTTTTGTCATCATATATCTTCATTTCAAGTTTACCAGACAGAACTGATGGCAGGTCATTATAAAGATAAAATAAATCTAAGTTTCCAAAGACAAAAACTGCCAAAATAACACAGTAATACATTTAGCAGAACAGCTCACAAAATGTAGAAGAAAACACACAGTTATAAACAGATCTGAAATATTCAGATGTAAATTACATTATGATTTCCTTGAGGAGAATAAGTCTATCTGCAATGGTAATTTAGACACATTAGGTGTCTAAACGCAGATATTTAAACTATTTTCATGTCTGAAGCTAGATGAGAAAAATGTCAAAACAACCTAACCTGAATGTATAAATCTTATCTATGGTGCTAAAAAGCTAAGTAAAAAGAGCATTTATATTAACAGGCACATTAAATCACATCATTTGCAGGAAAAGAAATAACTCGTTTGGAGTATACTATAAAAGTAATGAAAATTTACCCTGTTCTGTGAATATTCCTGCTCCTTACAAAGAAGGAAGTCCAGACTTTTCCTTTGAGGTTGTTCCACTGAACCTGAAATGTGATTGTAGTTGGGTCTGAAAAAAATGCATTCACGAAATGAAAGAATTCTTTGAAATCTCATGTTCTTTATGTGAGAGGGCAACTGGAGTACATTAAACTCTTCCTGGAGATGGGTGTGATAGAAGTTATGGGTTAAAATTAAAGAAAGGACAGGCAAAGGTGACATTATAGTGGGTGTCTGCTGTAGGCCACCTGATAAGGAATAGAAAAGAGTGGATGAGCCCCTTTACAGACAGACAGAAGTGGCCTCATGTTCATGAACTCTAGTCCTGCTCTCTGTTGGAGAGACAGCACAGCAGGGTAATGGGAACAGTTAAAGAGTAACAAAGTTTTGGAATATTTTTTTTCTTGATACTTTTATGAATACAGTATTTTTAAAACCTGAACTTAAAAATTACTATTTCTTTTCATGTACATTGAGAATGCCATGAAAAGTAATTTTGGTTCAGACAAAATCAATTGTTTCACTTATACTTTAGAGTATAATTAAAATTAAAAAGTGAACACAAGTTCAAGCTCCTTTGGACTTCTTTTTGTCTATTGAAAGACATCTTATTTTATATATCTCTGACCAGAGGGCCAGTCACGATGAAAAGCATGAAAACCATTGTATTAATTGAAATTATCAAGTGAATGAACAATACTTGTAATGGCAGAATCAAATATAATTATTAATGAGATACCCTCATCTATGACTACTACAGGCTTTGTATACTTTTATATATCATTAACAAGACAATCACTAAATAGTTGTTTTTTAGCAAATTTCCTTCAGTAACTGAAGATGCATTCAGACAAGGAAGGAAGGAAGGGAAGAAGCAAAGGAGTTAGAGTTTTTTGCTAAAATTGCAAAAAAGCATTCTTTTGCATCTGAGCACATTAAAAAAGGCTGACAACTGTGAACAGAAAAAAGCCTACAAATGCTGTGGACAAACATGCAAGTATAGACTGGCTGCTCACTTGAAATAGATTGTCTGAGCTCTCTTTTCTTCTCCTCTTCACTAGTACTTTTAGTCACCTACTTCTTTGTGCTGTATTCACTTGCTTCCCTGCTGCTGCATTTTGATCTTTTCTTCCTGTCTCTCTCCCCTGCTGTTGTTTTCAACAGTGTTCTGCTTTTTGTTTGATGAGTGGTGAAAATTGCAAGATTCAGGCCTCTGAAGAACAAAGAGAATTTCAGGAATCAGGAAATCAGTAAATTGTGTTTGGCTGCGGGTGCATGCAATACTATTAAACATCAAGGATGACTAATCTTGGAAAAAAAAAAAAAGTGCATATAAAAGGTCTTATGCTGCATTTGTGTGCATGGAATAACTTCATACTCTGGCATTCATCAGTGCATGCATTCCTGGCACAGCTTGTTTGTCTTTAATTTTGCAGAACAAAAGCAATTTCAAGTTAAAGGGAGATTTTTTTTTTTCCTCCCAATGGCAAAATTTCTGGAAGTGAGGATTTATCATTTACAGTATTCAAATAATTTTTATTTTCCTTTTTCCTTTACAGATTTCTACAATAAAAGTGTAACAATATGTACAGCAGAGGATTGTGTTTTCATGATTCCCTTGCATAATCTTTCTGCCATGAGTAACATAAAGATCCCATTTTTTATAGAAGCTTGTCAAGCATGTCAAAACACATATCTACTCTTTGATATATGTCAAATTGTGCATATTTGGCATTGTGTGGTATGTAATACTCAAACCAGATGGACATTAATAAATTTAGCACATGTAATTGAAAAAGGAATTCATGGAATGGTAATGCAGCTGTGCTTAAAACAAATAAGCTCTTTTAATGCCATTTTTATCTAATCCATAACCAATATGATCTTGGGATGTCAGTGAAAACTAAGCAAAATCTTTCCTCATAAATACAAAACAAGAAATATGTCAACAGTTATGAGATATAGAAACATTCTTAATAATATCAAAAATTAAGTACCTTATAGCAGTTCAAGCCTTCAGCATACTTTCAAATTCTTTATTCTCTTGCAAAGATGAATCAACGACAAGCTGCATGACAGCAGTTTTCAATTTTATTATCTGCATAATAATTTTCTCTTTTTAACAGTCTGCTTCTCAGAGCTGAGTATACTAATAGGCCTCATCCACCTCAATCAGTCTCACCAGCAGCCTCAGCACTGCATTTAAACTCAGGTCATTTAAACTGCAGAATTTGCCTAAGAAATGCTATATATTTTTTCAGTATCCAACTGTTGTGTATTCCTAATTGGAAGTTAAAATTAGGGTGCTTATGGGTTTTAAACTGCTAGATAGGAAAAAGAAAGAAGTACAGTTCAACGTTTAGCATATAACTCTAGTACAATTTGGGTAGAATTTCAAAAGAGAATACAAAGCTCTCTATAAAAGGAAGAGTCTGAGGCTGCCTGTCCTGGGTTGCAGTGTAGGATGTGCCCAAAGTGTGCATTCTCTCACCATCTTCATGATCTGCTGAAACCAGGTGGGACAGTGTTCTTCCCAGGCCCCCTCCCTCTGGGCTATCTTCTGTTAATGGCCCATCAATGCCTTGCCCATGACTCACAGGTAACTCCCTCTGGGAGCTATCTCTGTTTAATGGGCCATCAAGGACCCACTGCATGACTCATAGAAAGACATCATCCCATTGTGAGATGCTCCACCCAGGGGAGGAGCCAAGCATTCCCACCTGGATATAATCTGGGATTTGGGGCAGCGCAGGGAGCCATTACCCACTGGATTCCCAAAGGAGAAGAGCTACCACAACTTTCTACAGGATCACTGCTTCAAGGAGACCACCTCATCTGGATTGCTTCCACCACCCTGCTCAGGTTGTATTCTGACTCTCTCAGTGGTCTTTGGTACTATTGCATTCATTTTATTTTACTACTTTTTTTTCTCCCTTCCTATTTAATTGCATTTATGACTTGGATTCTCTCACTGATTTTGCTTTCAAACCACTGCACTACCTAAGCCATCCTGTTGACTCTTGGTCATCCGCTCTAAAGATGTAGTAATATCTATTCTATCTATACTAAAATAGTAAATTGCAAACTATATTAGTGAATGAGTTCTGATATTCTGTCTAGAGTTTGCATAAATTTTCTTCTTATTAGGTATATCTGCCTCAGTAGAATTCTTTGGCTGAAAGGACCACAAATCTGATAACAGGACATTTGGTACCTTCTCCAGACTCTTAGACTTCTGCACCTGAGTTTACCACCCTTAGTAAAAATAAGTAGTAGTTTTTGGATGTGAAGTCAAGCTTCTTAAAATGGAGAATGATCTTCCAGCAGAGTTCACGACAAGTATCCAATGTTGTCACATCATTCCTTACTCATGGTCCTGCAGCAAAAGAATTGCTTTGCTGTTCAAAAAGTAAAATTTGCACTAAGTTCCTGTTAGCAATTTATTTCTATTGCTGTAACTGTGATCTCTTAACTGTTGTAATCTTTTTTGTCTCCCTAGGCTTTTAATGTGAATGATAATTTAACAAATTGAGATTAAGATGGGAGCAAATATCCCTGCTGTCATCTACTGTTTTTAAATGCCCTGCTTTATTCAGGACAGTTTTCTGAAGTTTTTTAATACTGAGTTCTAGTCAGGACATTTGGAGTATTATGTAATATTACTTTAATCTGGAGCTCAAAATGGTTGCTGATACTAAATGAAGTTCCAACAGTGATCCAGCTATGCTGCAAAGGTTTTGTTTTCAATAATGTACTTAGAGAAGTGCTTTAGCCTCACCAGGGGTGAAATATTCCATCTGTAGAAGCACGAATGATGTACATTTTATTGGTAACCACAGTTCATGCTAGGTTTTTCTAAAGTCATGTTCTCAGTACCTCAGCACTGAAGCTAACAGTTAGAATGGAAATGTTGAATTAAGTGTTGGATAATTCTCTTTTGATTAAATTATTTCATTTTTACATTAATGCAGTTGATTACTAATTGACTTCTTTTTATGTTCAAATAAGAGCAAATTCTACATTCTCAAATATCTCATGTTGCTGAAAGCTTATAAAGCAATGCCTCTACTGTCTCTTCCTCTGCTGTGCTTGACTCCTTAATGCTTTTGATCTTGCATGGGATTTTAGAACACAGAAAAGGAGTTAGAAAGTTATTTCACTCTGTTTGCAGCATAATACTTCTACTTTACCATGGTGATTTGATGTAAAAGGTTCAGAGAAGGGGTGTCTCCTTGTCCCAATTCAGTGGCTACAGAAATCTGTTGAATTCTATAGTTGGTTGAATTCTGTCCCTTCTATAATTGCTAAAATGTTTCTAGAAGCTCTCTGAAACCCCTGATTCCCTCAGGTTCTGGAATCATTAATGGATAAGGCATTTTGTAAACTGACAACATATGTCCTAAGTTATGTCTGACTACAAATCCCATCTGCTATTGCATCAAGCAACATCAGAATATTGTCAGAAAACTTTAAAGATTTTCAATTTATAGCATCCTTAGAGAGTGCTGTAAATCCAGGACAGACAATCCCAGGAATCTGTAATCCAAGTGTCCCTACAGCCACACTCAAGAATGCCAACTGTGAAGTCACGCAGAGACGTTAATGTTCTGGCCTGGAGGCTTCCCTAGGCATCACTCTATGCATCTTTTACTCCATCCTCTTGGAAACAGTGAATTCTTGCTGTGCCTTGTTAAATGTTGGACTCAAGTTAGAATTACAACTAGCAGAGCTGTCATTCTGACTAAAGGTTGTGCATTGAATAATTTCCCTGCTGTATCTGCATTAGTTACAGTTTTGAAATTGATAGGAACACCATAGTTTTAATATTTATAAATTCTTCTCTGATTTTCTTCTTTGATAAATTTCTTTAAAGCCCGCTAAGAAATATAATGGATTCACCTAGTGAGAGCAAGTTCAGAAGGGGAAAGGAGAGCTCCAAGTATATTATAGATTCAAGTCTACTATTTATGCATATGGTGAATTTATATTCTTCCAAAGCACTTAGCTACAACTGCATGTAATTCATGTAATGGAGTCTGTAGATTCAGAAGTATAAGATCAGTGAGGGTATTGGGAAAAATGTTATTTATAAATTGCACATCATATCCCATTAAGTGTGCTTTGAGTAGGATGTTGAATTTGGCTTGCTAATAGTTTTAATTTCTTGTTCTTCTTTAATTTTCACTCAGACTCATTTGTTTGTGTAGTTCTTTTAAGATTCTCACATGTAATGTTTTTTTTACATATTTATTTTAATTGCACATGGTGTGGAATGATGCCTACTGCAATATCCTTACTGCAGTTGCATCAGACAAACCGATCTGAATCCCTAATCACATTCTGTGTGAGGGACTGAAAAAGTCTACGTTTTCAGGTCACCCAAAAAGCTAGTTGTATAAATATTCCATCTTCCTGGTACAGTAACTTGGAGGGATATTGATTGTGAACTATTTTCCTCTGTTCTAAGTGATATTTTGTGAGTGTGTCTTTGTCTACATAAAGATTTTAGTATGTTGATCACCTGTTTTTTAGAGGAATTTTGTAAAATGGGAAGTTAATATTTTCTTTAAATCTGTCTTACTGACATATAAAACACCTGATTTGTTTCATTCACTTTCTGTAGGTGCTTAGGATAAAAATGGATTCTATGGAGTAAGATGAATGAGATTATGGTTAAGAAAGGAAATGTCATGAGCCAGGAACAGGACACTCAGCAAAAATACAGCAAAACTTAATAATCCCAAAGAAGAACAGAAAACAGGCTTCTTCTGAAGCCAAAGAGGTGTGTAGGGAAGAAAATATGGGTCAATATTGTGAGCAGCTGAGGGATATATGTATAAAAGTGTACTGAAGACTTGGAAAATGACATTCTGGAGGAATGGCCTCAATTCTCAAGTAGGAGATTAAGGAATTCCACTGCAGTCAATTAAAAAGAAAAACAAACAAAACCAAACAAAAAACCCCTACAAAACAACAACAAAAACCCCAAACCCAACAACAACAACAAAAAAACACCAACAAATCTCTACGGTTTGAACAGCCTGAAACAGAAAAACAGTGGCAGAGCTGTGTGCTGTACCCTGATTATACTTGTAGCTTATGAGTCTGATTCAAGCACTAAGAAGCTGGTGCACAGAACCATAGAATCATACAATGGTTTGGGTTGGAAGAGACCTTAAAGATTCCCATCCCTCTGCCATGGGCTGACACACTTTTCACTAGACCAGGTTGTTTAAAACCCCATTCAACCTGGCTTTGGATGATTCCAGGGATGGGGCATTCACAGCTTCTCTGGGCAACCTGTTCCCAGTGCCTCACCACTGTGAAGTGAGTATAATGTAAAAATAAACTAAGGTAATCCATCTTGTAACTTAAAGGCAAATAAACTATCGGAAAAAAATATTTTTATATTTTACCTGGCACTTCTTGTTCAAGCCAAGGTCTTTGTTGTGATATTGGGAGTTTGTTCAGTTGCATGTATTGTCCAATCCATTCAAGTCATACATTGCCATGGTAAGGATCATACCAGGTTTACAAAGCACCAGAAGAAAATGATCCTTAATTATCAGTGCTGTGCTGTAGAGACAAAGCTGTCTCTGTCCTATATGATGTTTTTTTTTCCAGTACTCAGAATATGGATTCACATTGAACAACTGGTTTAAATCTGATTTGCATTAGCTAATGTCACTAAAATTTACTCTGGGATGTCTAACATAAGTTTGAAAAAATTACTGTGTAAGCCTGTGGAGTATAGATGCTGCTTTATTTAAAACTCATATTTGAAAAACAAAAAACAAAAGAAAAACAACCAAACAAAAAAACTCCACCCAAAAACCTAAAAACAGAAGTTGCAGCACCTAAACTTCAGGTCAGGGAGTTAATAATCCCAGGAAATTACCTCCCTATTTATTACTTTTTGTGTTTTATTTATTTAATATCTTTTGGGCAATGTTTCTAAAATATTTTTTAAAACCAAAAGGTCTGGCTTTTTTTTTTTTTTTTTTTTAATTTTTGAAAGTAGTGAGATAAGTATCACTGTACTGAGAAAGGCCAGACTACAGAGCGAGAGGAGGAGATAGTGGCACTGCTTGATGGAACACAAGGAACACTGATCATTCTGACCATCTCGTTTTGATATCTAGCAGTTGCCATTGTGTGTTTGCTGATGAATGCATTTTCAGGTTGATCACTTGAAGCTGCTGGAAGTAAAGACATCTGCCATTTTTATGCTTATGTGGTCTTAGACAAAACTCCCTCTGTTGTTTGCCTGACAGAGGAGAATACAGCTCATCTTACTGTAGAAAGCCTGGGAGCAGCCTTTCAACATCAAGCCTTTTTGTCAGACAATACCTTTTCCATGATCAAAGCATACAAGGGATGTGGTAGTCACATCCAAGTTCATGTTCACACTTCTGTGCAGACAATGGAAAGGAAAAGAGAGAAACACATTTAGCTCAAAGAAACAATCTAATTCTTTCTAGAAACCTGAATTTTCTTAAAGAATGCATTTTCTGATCAAGCACATTAGCAGCAGCGTTTATTTGAATTCCTGTTGTCACCCAGACCACTACCTTTTTTTTTAGGTTTTCTTTCATTTTTTTACTCAAAGTATTTCATGCATTCCTTTTCTATAGATTTTTTTTCTTTCTTTTTTCCTCTATGGCCCTTTATTAACAAAATGTATCTAGAAATGAGGTCACTGGGTTGCAGTCATTCATGAATGTGATTATTGATGATTAACAATGATCCTAAATCTCTTTTATTTTCCCATATTTTGACCATTGTGCGTTGGAGTACAATGATTCATCAGTTGTATTTAAAAACAACTGACAAATTAGGAAATTCATTTTTTATTTTGGAGAACCACATATTTGGAGCTACTGAAAACCAGTCAGTAAAAGCAAAGAATGCAAAAACTACTTCTGTGTAAACCAGCTAAACATGTATAGTTTAACAACATCATCAACAGTTAATGAGGATTGTATCTATAATTGCATTTGTTTGCTCTCACATAATATTATATTAAATTGGTTTCATTAGCTTTTTATTGACTATTAGAAACTTCTTTACCAAAAGTTTAGCTTGCCTGTGTGCTGAATTACACTAATGGAGTTCGTTTATGAATGTATATATAATTTCATAGTTTTCAGCACCCTTCAATCCAGGTACTGAAAAACTGCAATTATATGAAAAATTCAAAACTGCAATCATATGAAAAATTCAGACATTAATATTCAAATCTTTTACATTTAAAATAGTGTATCCTTTAAAAAAATACATACTTGCATTACGGTTAGGACCGAAAAAGACATTTTGATCCTTTAAGGAGATCTTATCTATGACTGCTACTCTTCATAACGTACAAGAGCAACCCAGCTTTCATTACATGTCAACTTCTTATTTATTGCTTTTACTGACATCACTCTTCCACAGAAAAAAACAAACAACAAAAACCAACCAAACAAAAACCCCCCAACCAACAAACAAAACCCCCAAACAATACAACAAAAAAATTATTTCAAAAGTGGAAAATATTCAAGGAAGTCTACATGATGATTTCAAAAATTCCATTAAAACAAAAGTTATTAATATCTCTAATTGTCATGTTCTAGAGAGTGACTGAGTTCCATATTAATTTCCATTAAATTCCCATGTCATTTAAAAATCTGTTGGTTTCCCTTTTGGGGTTGTCTGTATGTTATCTATGTAGATGATCTTATTGGGAAAAATGGAAAGAGTGTGTGCAGAGGCATCCACAGTTATTGAGGGTTTTCAGAAAAATCCAGTCAGCTATGAGGGCCCAAATTGCCCAGGTAGCATCAGGTTTAGTTTATAGTACAGAAGGAAAACACAAACAGATACACTTTTTCATATATGTTGGTAGTTATTGTGGTAGTTAACTCAGAAAGTCAGATGCAGAAAATTCCTTGGCAGAATTTTTCAAACTCAATTGAAATCTTGCTACAGTTCTGAATTAAAAAGATCAAAATCTCAAGCAAAATAAACACTAGCTTTTTTTTTTTTTTTTTCTATTAAAAGAGCTCTCTATTAGACAATTTTGTCACTTTGACAAGGAATGTAAAAACTGTCTGTTGTATTGGAACCTGAAATAATAGGTAATAATTTTAAAACTTTAGTTTTTGTCTGGCTTTTATATCTTACACAAATATATTTTTGGAGCATTTCTGACACTACCAAGGCTATGAATAATATCCATCGGCTTTCCCGTACAGAATTCAAGTTCTCCAATTACTATTGTATAATAAAGCTAAATGTAATGATGCATTAAATTCTTCTGAAACTGTCTTAAAAGAGTACTATAAAATGCCTCCTTTAAACACAGGTTTTCTCAAATTTGTTGTTCTTGCACTTCACAAAATATGCTGGATAATTCTGTAATTATTCTGGACATTCCAAGGAAGTCCATGTATATACCATGTTCATGCATTTCATGACAAATGAAAACCAAGTAAAGAAATTGCTTTGCTAATACATATTCTTTGTTCTGCCTAACAAAGAAGAAATGTGTAATATGCCTGTTTAGTCTTCATAATATTTTTACTCTGGATTTCACCATAACAACTCCAGTTTCCTTCAGAATCTCAATACAGTCTTGCATTCACCCTTGCCTTATTTACAGTCATCATGATACACTGTAATCACACTATAAAATGTATTGGGAGGATAAGGTAAAATATATTGCTACTGCTAATATTAAGAAATGTGTACTAAAAAGATCTGCTTTATTGCTATCTAATTTATTTCTAGTCATCGACTATATGTTTGAGTTTATTTAATAGGAAACTATTTTAAGACAAAGTTATTTACTAACAGTATATCCTATAAAATAAACAAATTCTAATTCTAATTTCTCTACTGAAAGGAAAAGCTACCACAGACTTTTATTCTAGTTCTTGTATCTAATTACTTTATAAATAAGTAGAACTATATTTTATTTAAGGCTTCTTACAGTTATTTAAATATATTTTACACATATACATACATTATATATACGTCTACAACTATATGTATACTCATTTACAACAAGACAGAATTAAACAAGCTATTCTCCCAATGTTTCCAATCACTTAAAATGAATTTGACAAATACTTTACAATAATTACTATCCTTATATAAGGTGTTGCTAAATTGTCAACTAAAGCAAGGTATAACTTGCTTTGAACCTCAGCAAGATTTTTTCATTTCTTAGTTTCTCCTCCCATTGTTAAAACATTCTTAAACTGAGTCTGAAACCACATTAATTTCTGCCATAGTTCTAGGCAGTTGCATAATGGATGGAATTCTGTCCATATAGATTAACAGATTGGATGGCATGGGCTTCATCTGCTGGGAGTGGGATGGCACCACCAGGATTGCTTTGCATTTCTTAATAGCAGAATGATACTTTTGGAATAACAAATGTGTAGATTCAGAAGAAAGTCATACAATTTACAGGAATTGAGAAAACAGCTGGGACCTTTGGCAAATGTTTCTATTCTTGCCTGTCAATGAGTGTTTATTCTAAAAGCATCTGTAGCGCTGCAGGCAACATTTTTCCTGAGTGAAGAGCCTTGTGTGGTAAGTGTTGAGTACCTCACATTGCCCTCAAAAACAGCTTGAAAACATCCTTGTTTTTACAACTTTTTCCTTCATTGTCTCGTGAATGAGGTAAGATATAAGAATATAACAAATATAAGACTACAAATATGCTTTATGGCTTTCTATATAGAAGTGCAAATTTATTATTGCATTGATAAGAGCTTGAGATTGCCATGCTGATATCCAATTTCACAAATTAGTTACTATACAACTAACGTATTATTTTATTTTTTTCTCAATCAAACTTCTGTCCATGTTGTGTTCTCTTTCATTTTCATCCATATAATGAATTGTTAAATGAATTATGAAGCACCCTTAAACTACAGAGCAAAATTTCTTTGCAGCTTGGCTACAAGTTGTCAATAAATTCCTTGACTATTTTTTTTCCTTGCTAAATTCTTATTAATTTTTGAGACATAAACACATCATGATAGGGAAGAGGAGAAAGATATTTCAGAGGTATTTTGAGTGAAAAATAATTACTTGACAGAAATTTTAAATGCATGCTTTTACTCTGTTTTTTTCATGTTTGACTACACATCTTCTTGAATAGTAAACAGAACCTTCTCATATAAATAGAACCTTCATCAGTTCCTAGTTGCATTAGAAGCTGTTAGACTTTCCAGGTTTGAGTAATTTATTTGGGTTTTCCAGACCTTCTAATGAATATAGTACACATCTGGGGCAAGTATACACTGTATTCCCTGATCTTTTAGTAGAAGCCTTCTGTTACAGAACAACCACAAGTTGTGCTTTTCCTTACAGTCCCTCTTCTCCCCACTGATCCTCTTCCAGAAAACATCCTCAGAACAACTTTTCATAATTACTCAAGCACAGTGTCATTCTAATTCTGTTCCTCTTCTGAACAAAATAAGTACTTTTCAATAACACTTTGCGAGTAATATAAACTCATCTTTCTCAAGTATTTTTTTGGTTTTGTTTTTTTGTTGGTTGTTGTTGATGTTTGGCTTTTTTTTGGGGTTTCTTTTGTGGTTTTTTATTAGTCAACACTAATTTGTATGAGAGTTTAGTCAAAAATTTATACAACTATATTAAAAAGCTGTAAGGACAGTAGTTACTTCTACTGCAGCTTGCTGTTCCCTTCTTTCCAGACCAATATTTAAATAAGTACTGAAGAACAGGTATGGAAAGGGGGAAACAATCTGTCTTCAAAAACCTTAATCCTGGTGAAATGAAGAACATCTGGAAATAAAATGGGTGTTTATTTTGAAGTTTGTGATATTCTTGTCTTTAAAACTGTGTTTAACAAGGATATGAGGCAAGGATATTTATAGTGTCACAAGACTGTAAATTTTCCATAATTTGTAAAACTGATTGTGTTATAAAGGTTTCTGACTTAGGAAAAGAAAAAAGCCTGAAGGAAACAATCAGTTCTATCAGTTCTTGCTAAAGAAATATGATGTTCCAACTTCTAACATCCAAAATAATTTCAAGTAATGCAAAGTTGTCTCATGCCCTTGATTTCTGGCACCAATCTGATCCATTATTTAGATTATCTGAGTAGATAACCTTGTTATAAGAAATTTATTTTCTTTCTTAATTTTCTTTTCTTTTATTATTTTTCTGCTGTGCTTAATTAAAGCTACCATAGGGAGCTTAACTATCCATTTGAAATCAGTAACATTAGTAACATGTAACTTTCCTTGACATGGAATATAATATTGCACACTTCATGTCTATAAAATAATCTAGACAGGAAATCCAAGGTGGTCAGTCATGGTGATGGGTTAAAAGCATGAGAATATTTCTCTTTTGGATGTATGCTATTAGCTAACATTTGGAGTCCAGCAGATTGCATCAATTATAAGAAATTTCCTCTAAGAAACTTTGATCTTGTGCAGCCCTGTTTGTTTTTAGACAAAATTTGTTTTAATCCTGATCACTGCACAAATCAGATAAAAACTGTTTTGGAACTATGACTACAGAAACCCTAATCCCAAACTGCTAGAAACAGTCATACCCTTGGATTTGCTAGGTGATAGCTTTTGGTTTTCAGCTTTTCACTGCTGTTGCTTCTGACGTGGGAATTTCTATTTCTCCCCCAAATATCATGTCCACTAAATAATATCTGTGCAATATTTCTGTACATATAACTCACTTTCTAATCTTGTCTCAATCTTGGGCAATGCTCCTTTTGTTTTGTTGCTGTACACCTTATAAAAAGAACACTTCAGAACTATCTTAATTTAAACATTAACAGAATGTGTATCCCCAGATCATTTTGAAGTTTTTGAATAATTCAGAATCTGTTTCATATCCATGGGAGTCTGTACCTTCCAAGGGGAAAGATTTTGGAGCTGTCAGGTGGCAGATAAGCAACTTTCCTTTTAAGTTCTTTTAACATGTCTAATGCAATATATATACTTGCCAGGAGAGAGTTGACATTTAATCTGGTGTAATAATAGCGAAACCTTTGGAGGCCAGTCAGTCATGTCCTTCATCTAACATGAAAAATGTGAATTTCTTTGAAAAAGGTCATGTTTTAAAGTAAAAATCATGTAGGGAAAAAAAAAAAAAAGTCATAATTTCTGAATAAGCAAAGAACTGATAGAATGTAATAAAAATGAAGGTTGAAAAAGGTATTTCTGGAAACACTGAGACATATATATTGAAAGAAGGAAATTCTAGGACTGGATCCACCTATGTCTTTATCTCAATATTTAGGAGCTTGATGAGTTAAAACAATTCTAGCAATATTATAGCCTTTCAGGCTAAAGAGATTTAAATGTAAGGGAAAATGATGTCTATTTCAGATATTCAAAACTTAGGAGCTAAGTCAGCTGCAGAGACTTACTCAATAGTTAGTGGAGAGAGAATTATTCTACCGAGGAATTGATATCACTTGCTGCTTTTTATCTATACTTAAAAATGTGGAATATTCCAGAATTAATTTATTAATAGATGGGGAAATTTTGCTAGCACATGACTTGTGTGTTTATGAAGATTTTTTATCTTTCAAACAATTCATTTCTATCAATATATTTATGACAGTACTTATCTACCATCAGGGTAACAGATGGACAATGATGCTAATGATGAACTTGCAACATAAAAGAAATGACACAGATCCAAGATCTTGAAAACATCTACTTTTTCCCTATTTGTTCATGTATTACTGGGGACGAGACTGAAGTCAAAACTGTTCTGCATATAAAGTTATTTCAATATGAAAAAAATGATCTAACTTTTTTCAACTTTTAAGATTAGAAGCAGTCCTAGATTCAATATGGTTTCTTCATTTTACCTAGCACCCCACCAAGGATTTTGGAGGAGAACAAGTCCATTTTCTTTCCTTTATTTCCAGCTTATTAAGTGAAAGAATTGACATGCTACTGATAAAAGAGCTGTACATTTCCTCTATTTAGGAAGAGCTGCATCATTTTTATGATAATGCCATTTTGTAATAATGGTTGGAGAAATGTTATGGTGGTTATGAAAATAAAAAGCACAAAGAGTAGTTCCTGAAGGACGTGAAGTTCTTTACTGTAAAAATAAACACTACCAAGACAACTCTTTCCTTAAGGCTGATGACTTCTCAGAAATGATGCTATAGCTATTGGCTCATATTTTTCTTTCAAATCAAAGGACATGAAACATTATTGTTTAGAGTTTTATTTTCCTCAAGCATTTTCAATTTAAAAGATATTGCTAAATGTTCAGAGAATTCTTCTAATCAACTGTTTTCCAAAGAGATCTTCAATCTTTCATCCATATAAGTGATGCACTATCTGCTTGAGGGAAAAAAAAAGAAAAAAAAAATCTACTGTTTCTCGCAATGATGCTTTGAGAACAAAGATTCTCATCAGTAAGCAATTAACAACAGAATAGGTAGCTTTCTTCTTCTCCTCCCGCCAAATAAAAGCCACAATTTGATCATCTTTCTTGCTATAGCTTCCAGTAAAATACATATATTTGTGCAGAGTTTCCAGACAGCCATAGCTGAGAAATTATCTGTAACTTACCACACAGATTAACTTATCATGCAGCATTTTATATTTGTTCACAATTTGTGTCAGTTTTTTGGTAAAAATTAGCATGGTTGTAATATTAATAGAAAATTTGACCAAAATGTCCAGAAATCAATATCAAAAGGCAATATAATAGGACATATATTTTCACTGGTGAGCCCAAAGAGAGAAAAAATTATATTAAGTATTTCCTTTGAAGTTTATCACAATACCAGACTTTGTTGCAACAACACAGTCATCTGTTCTGTAAACCTCTTCTGGAATTATCCACTGAATTTCATCAGTCAGGATTAAAAACACATAAATCTAGTTAGTATTATCTGCAAATTATTAGGATGAACACTGTGGTAGAGCTCATTTCCCCTAAGAAAAACAGAATGTGAAGAAAAACAAATAGGCTTGTGGTTTAGCTAATGAGGGGATAAACAGAGATAAACTTACTCAAACAAATGGTCATAAACTGTTCAGTATTAAACTCTTGCAATAAGTTCAGTAGGGTCCTGCTTCCAGAGCACAACCTTCTGAAACTGTTTGCAGATGGATTTCTTGACCTACTGCTGTTCATGTGATAACACTGAATATAGTAATGGATACATTTTTGTACCTGCGTCAGTACTCAAAGACACGACTGATGATCTTTGAAGGTCCCTTCCTACCCAAATTATTCTATGATTCTATGATTTCATGGCTGATGACATTTTGTCCAGTCAAATCC
This sequence comes from Mixornis gularis, assembly GCA_003546035.1. Lineage (NCBI taxonomy): Eukaryota > Metazoa > Chordata > Aves > Passeriformes > Timaliidae > Mixornis > Mixornis gularis. Next base: position 6,708,811 of record QVAJ01000014.1, on the reverse strand, counting down.
ATTCATCTCTGTTATTTTACAGACTTCTCTGCAAGAGTAGTATTTTCTTACTTCAACAGTTAGTATTCAAATTGTCACTGTTCTTCTGTTTAAACTAGCAATGTAAATGCATGTTAAAGAACATGTGTTCTCTATTTTCCTTCTCCCAAACGGCTGATAAATATTTAAAATATATATATATTCTCAACCGAAAAATTCTCTTTAAGAGAAAATGAAGTAAACTTTCAGTAAGAAAGGAAATGACTGAAGAGAATACATGACAAATTATTGGCCACTTACATTTCTCAAAAATCTTGCTGTTCCAATATAATTTTGAAAGCCCTTTAAGCTATGGTATCCATGAATATAGATACCAAACCCCATAATACTCTCTGCAAATCATGTATAAAATACTTGGTACTGCATTTATCTCTTTCTCATTGATTCTATTTCTATCTGCCTTGTGCATAACTTGCAGACCAACATAACTTTTCTAACTGTCATCGGTGCTTTAGATACATTTTTTCATTCTAATCTTTAATTCTAAGTTCAGGAGGACTTAGGGCTCTTCCTTCAATAGGTTAAAGGAACATTTCATTGTCCATTGATGATCTTTAATTTGCAGTTACTTCACATGAAATCTGTAAAGACTTTCAGTTCTTCTAAATTTCCTCAAACACCGATTCATCTCGACCTTTGGAGGCTGTTTCTCAAAATCACACTTCAAACAACAGGATGAAAAAGGAAAATAAAAAAGTAAAAAAAAAAAAAGAGATTCACAATTTCTCTAAGTGTTATTTTCTTTTAATTTTTGGAGACATGAAGAAGTATAAAAACCTCTTAAACAAAATTTATTGTCATAATGCAACTATATTACTAAAGTTTTAGATAAAGAATTTTATTAGGAACACATATACATGCATACAAGTATGGTTAGTTCTTTCTTCCTGTTCTGCAACTTCCCAAAAGAAAATTGATATCCAATTTTTTTTAATCTAATATTTCAATTTAAGTTTAGCATGTTCACTCACTTCCATTAACTGTCAGCATTCGATGTCTTGTTAATAAACCCTTAAAATTTAATTTAAAGTACTGAGATTTACAAATTTTCATTTTTACTTCTTGTATAACAGTATTTCTAAATTAGTGTATGTATTACAGATAGTGACATTGGGAACTCTGGGAAATTTTCTTCAAAATTAAGTTGATACTTTAGTTAGAGACTCAAAGGACTGTTACAAAGAGGAAGCACAGTATTCATGTGCATTCCCTGCAAATATTCATGAATAAATGCAGGTCACGCTCACCTGTTTTTTATTTACACAATTTGCAGTTTGCATCTCTCTCATTTTATACCTGCAACAGCAAAGCTGCTGAGCCAAGAGGACAGAGAACTCCCATGTTCCCAGTCTGACTCTGTGGAATCAGGACTCCTTTTGCTGCTACGTCCAGACTTGATGTTTTACAGTATCTGGGTGTTTCAAAGTTTAGTAATACAAGCTGAGGTGGGATGATGTACTATTGCTGCTTTGAAATGTCATATTGTTTCTTCTAACTTAGAAAAAGGGGTTTTACTTTTAAACATTCTTTCGTTTAAATATTTTACTATTGCACATTGATGTCTTCAAAAAAAGGCACAGCCTCTTTAGTGATACTAATGTGCTACAAAAACAGTAAGAATCATGTTTTTTGTCCTGCATGTTGGAAGTATACCTCAAAGCCCTTAAAGCAACTATCATTTCACAAACGTACAGATGGAGAAATTGAGACAACTGAAGGACAAACTGTTCCTCTGACTTCATCTTCTTTTACAGAACTGCTCTGCATTCAGAGATAGACTGAGCTCAAGAAAATCTAACAAAAGTATTCCACGGACGACTACTCTACCATGAAGCTTTTTGTACCTGTTTCTTCAGTAATCACACTGGGGGCATATATGGATATGTGCAACATTTATGATATTGTAATTTCTTTTCTTAGATACATTTTTTCCTTTTTTTTTTCTTTTTTTTTTTTTTTTTTTTTTGTGGTGTTGGTGTGATTATGACATGGTTTGTCACTATAGTCTCAGGGACAAAGGTATTGCAAGAAGATCCTTTTACCTTACTTGAGTAAAAGCAATAAAAAAGGGAATTTACAATACCAGTTTTCTATAAAATGAGTGAACTGTTAGTTGAACTTCTCAATATGGAAATGGGCAATAAAAACTGACTGCTATTTCCAGACCCCTGGAGATATTTGCTTGTACATAATTAGGGGCTGACAGAGATACTGTTCCTAGGACCAAACTGCAAGCCTTGCCTTTCCATCTCCATCTCTACCATCCTTTATTTCAAGAGCCTCTAGTACCTGCTTAAAACCAGAGAAGGATGCCAGAGTGTGAACATCACTCTACAGTGGGAGGCACAAACCGATGTTCTGGCACAGAGATGTGTTCAGCCCAATATTTTTAGAGATTAACCGAGTACAAGGTGTGTTTTCTTGTTACCATGCTTTGGCATCTAACATGAACAATGAGTCTGGCATATGAACTTTGCACAAGCTCTTTTCTCCAAAGGATTTGAAAGTATCCATGTGTCTCTACTAAACAAGCATTTTAAAAAGGAAAGAATGTCGTTTAGCAACAGCTGTTCTTCTTCAAAATATGGATATACACTCTCAACATTCTTTCATATCTCTTTATCTTACAACAGTTCTAAAATATGGGAGGTTTTGTCTGGCAGGAACTACATGGGGAGGTCATGCAGACCACACAGAATACAAATGGAGCCCCAAATGCAGACCTAAGAATGAATCTATAGTAAAACAAAAATCTGACAAACAGTTTTTATGTATAAATAACCATAAGTGTAACTTAGATTCTACTCACACCATTTCAATTAATGACCTCTGGTGACACTGCCAGTGAGACTGGAAACCAGCACAAAATATAATGATTGTTTAGGGGATAAGCATAATTACCCCTTGGGAAGTGTCCTGTGCCAATTAAATTCATCCTCAGGACCTCAATTAACAATAAATTTCAGCCACTAGTGACCTCCAATTAATTTTTAAAAACCCACAACCTAAAATTTAGAGTAAAGTAAAGAAATACAGGAAAGCAAAATGATCATTGCACTTTTAATACAACTTAAAATGTACCTGACTCTTCTAGCACAGAAAGATCTTGAAATTGGATCAACAGTGAAAATATTACCCCTGAATGCAGAAAACTTAATCCTTAATCTTTCTCTCAAAAATAAAACCATAATTTTCCCCTTTTTTTGTGGGAATGGGGGGTGAAGTAAGGGTCAGGTGGCTAGAGGGAATATAGGTGGGAAGATCTTTTTATTTATAATAAATTTCACAGCTATGAAATACTGTGAGAAAGTTTCACGAGAAATCAAACAATCCAGTATCATAAACCCAATGTTCTTCCCCTGTCATATTGCTCAAATATTTTTTCTCCATTAATACAAGGTTCAAATATGCAATTCTTCCTTACTTAATTTCAGTAGTATTACTTTTCGCATTAAAATTAAAATCCCTAGTAATGTAATAAATCAAATTGAGTATTTTTATGTACTTTAGTTTCCGTGTTCCTAATTTTTTTTCGTTGTACGTATGTTAGGGTAAATTTGTCTAAAAGAAGGTTTTCTATGCTTTTCCTTACCTGGCTAAAGAAATCTTCGGATAAACAAACAAACAAAACCCCAAACCATATCAACCCTGACTTTCAGAAATCTGTGAGGAAAATAAACTATTTTACAACCTTATGTTTGGGCAACTCTACATAAAGGATTGTTACATAGTTACTTCAATTTATTATTAATAATGGCTTATTTTGTTCATTTGTAAGTTGAATCTCACTTTATCATATTGCACAGTGTATTGCCATGAAGTAAACTGTATAATCACTTATACAAACTAAATAAAATAGAAACTGTATTGTTAAAAAATTCTCAAGAGAAAGTGCAGCTATTCTACAATGAGATTTTCTTTATTCAGCTAAAATGTCATATTTGCAAGAAACTGAGTACTACAAAAATGTTCCCATGCTTTTCACTGTGCTTACCTGTCTTGAAGGAGTGTAGATAAAACACAGTTCAGTCATGTCTCCCTCATTATTTTCAAAGACTTTCATTTGCAATTGACCTTTTGCTGATGCATAATGAGGCATTTAGAAATGTTTTAAGTCTTGCAAAAAGGGAAATGAAGCAATGTGCAGACTAGTGATAATGTCCATGAGTGACACCAGCTATTGCTTAAAAGCAGGAGGTGATTTAGATGGAATAATATACAAAAGACTTGATGAACCCACATAACTTTTATATTATTGTATCTACACTAATTTTACAACAATTGACACTGATAGGCATTTACAAAGGAAAAGAGAATCATGCATTCCCTCCATTTTCTTCTTAGATACACCTGAATTTTACATCTGTAGTATTTTATGGGTTTGAATGGATGACAGCAGGCACAGTTCAAAAGGAATTTGTATGAAAATTTCATACAGAAGTATATAATCACTGTTTGCTATCAATAAACAGGTGATCCATTTCAGACCTTAGTTATTCAGTACAAGCTCTTTAGAGAAATTTAAAGTAGGAGGTGTTTGTTTTTTTTCTCCATGGAAAATCAAAATATTTTCCACTTTTGTTACTGAAGAAGAGAGCAGATGTAAGGCACATTGTAGTCAACAGAAATGTGCCACTCTTTTGAGTTTAAATGGAGGATAATGATAATGACGAGGAGGATTATAATTTTTAATTTCTAAACTACCAGTAGAGAAAATAAAGTCCAAAGGCAAGCCAACATTGACTGATTTTATTTGCAAATAAAATATTACAGCTCTCCTGAAAAATATTCAACTAAATCTTAAATTTTCTGTATACAAAAGGGTTTGCCTTTTGCAAAGCTTTACTTAATTCTGACTGAAATAACCAATGTTTGTACATGCTAATTCTTACCATGAATTAACTCCTCAGGTAATGTAGATTTTAAAGTCTACTTCACAGAGAATTAAGTTAAAAGTAAATGAAATTAGAGCAGTCTAACATTTGTATGGAGAAATCAGTACCTCACATTTGTCTTACCAGTCACCCTGTTACCATCTATTCTGATTGCATTTTCCATAGATTAACAGATATGTTTACCTGCCTTACCATCTGCTGAGCTGACTGTTTGCAAGTTACCTGCTTAAATGCTGGCAGGGAGCATAAACTAAGCCATTTGTCACTGTATGTTTGTAAAATGAAAAACATTTTGACATTAGAATGGGTACATGCAGAAAACTACTGCTAAGGAACAGCCAAAGAGATTACACCCCTATATTTAGCAAGGTCAAGTGAGGAAAAGGAAAACCTGAAGAGCAAAAATCCAAAATCCCACCATGTTTAAATCACCTAGCCAGATTTTGAGAACAGTGAAACTGGAAAGCATCCAGTTTGTGCTTTTTTTTTTTTTTTCCTTATTTGTCTCCTGACAGGGTAATCATGGCAGAAAATTGCTTCCTCTCTCTGTGTACAGAAGACAGTAAATTTTCCTTTACCCCTCCTTTCCAACACAATAAAATCACAAAGAAAACCTTTTAGCCTATTATAGTTAGTAAAAAGAGCACTATCAAAACTAAGCACAAACTGAGTGAATTTCCTTCACAGTTTGATTAATACACAACTAGATATTACAATTTTCAAAGCATTTTATTAGAGATTATTATGCACTGTAATATAAAACTGTATGGTACGTATTTCTGCATATTTTGGAAATTTATATAGGATGAAAAATTGCCCATTTTATTGGAACATTTTATTAAATAAATAATTGGGATGAACACTTCACAATTTAAAATATTCGTATGGAATTTTATAATGAAAAAGGTTGAAGATACGCCTGTTTTTTTTGTTGTTTATTTGTTTTATTTTTTTCTCATTACAAGTGGTAGTCACAAATGTTTCTAGGGGGATATAAGATAGAATTTAAAATTCTGAAAAGCACCAGTTGTATGTTTGGTATCACAAGAAGCTACATGACAAATATGTACTTGCAGATTAATCTTTCTATTTCAGTTCTAACACATTTGAAAGGGATTCCTTCTTTTTGCTTAGCCTTCCTAAATAATTATCTCGTCTGCTTCTTTTTCGCATAACTAAGCAACAGATTATTTAGTACCAGGACATGCAATTATTAACTTGGACCTATCAATTCCCTTGGCATGCCCAGCAGAGACATCCTTATCCCCAAAATCCTGCTTAGTAATCCACTGCCGTGACATAGAAACAACAGCATGCTGTTGTCGTTTCCAACCATTGTTTAACTCAAAGCTGCACATTTAGCATCTGAATTCTTCAAGGGTGAAAAGTTGGCAGATTATGCTAGATTTCTCCTTCAAGCCTCTAAAATGAAAATGATTTGCCATCTTAACTCCCTAATGGGAAGAAGGAATCACAAAAATTGTGGTAAGGAAAGGGAAGAATGAAAATATATGTATTAGCAAAGTCTTTTCCTTAAGATGTAATGCCATTAAAAAAAAAAATTGATAGCTTAAATGCCCTTCCCCTTAGGAACATATCTATCAGGTTCTCATTGCAGAAATGTGACAGAAATAAGTAGGAATAAAGAAGAATGGGATTAGACATTTCAGATAATCATCAGCCCTACAAAACCAGAGAGATGAAGTATGTAAAGGACTTTTCTGAGTCGAGGAGAAAAAAATAATAAATTACATTGGAAGAAATCTCTGGAGATTATATAGTCCACAAAAAAATAAAAAAAACCAAACCAAGACAAACCAACCAACCAACTGACCAAACAAAGAAAAAACACCAAAAACACCACAAAACAAAAACAAAAGGAAACAAAACCCACAAAACAAAACAACAAACAACAACCCCCCCCCAAAAAAACCAAAAAAACCCCAAAAAGAAACAAACCCAAAAAAACACCTCCCCCAAATTATAAATGCTTCACAGCAACCTGAAACGTGATTAGAGTAGTATAAAATGTTGTGAAAAAGCACAAAAATAATGAACTATATGGATAGCCTAACAGCAGCTTCAGTGATCACAGTGGAAGTATCACAGGATATGCAGAAACATTTTCTTTGAAGTATCTACCAGATTAAATCTTGACAAGTAGGACCTAAAAATGGGTTTAAATTAAAAATTATGAAAAACATGAACAAAACACCAAGTTTCACATCCCAAACTATTTTCAGTTTCTAAAATTGTGGTAAGATATTTTTGTAATGATTGGGCTGCTGTTGCCTGGAGCAAAGGAAAAGAGAGGCAGCTGGTGGGCAGAAAATGTGTGTGAAGAAACATACTGGGAGGAGTCATGGGCCAAAGACACTGACCCCCAGTGCAACACCCATGACCCCTTGTTGAGGAAAACTACTGCAGTCAGCCAGGGAGGCCCAGAGATACAGGCAGGAACACATAAAACCAGAGATGAGTGGTTGGTCTTTGTCACATCTTTTGTTTAACACTCACAAAGGTGTCATTAATGAAGGTTTTCTGTAACGGTTTATAAAATATTAATTAATATCTTTTGTAGGTAAGTAATGATAACTGTTATATTTTGACTTAGAAGTTAAATATTTGTCTGTATATATAAGGGCTTTGGAGGTTTTTTGTCTGTAATAGGACATAGTATCTAAAATGTGACAGTATTCTAGTAAAATTCTCTACACTGATTAAAAAAACCAAACATATTTTAAGTGTCCCATGTGGAATATGATAATCTTCTCTCTATATTGTATTCCAGAAGTTCTGTGTGAGGACAGATGAAGAGAAAAAGAAAGATAGACTAATCAAATTGAACAGCTGTTTTTTTATTTGGGCAAAAGGAGGGTAGAAGAAAAGAAGCATGCAAAAAGTATTAAGGGTTTTGGATTCAACAGCCTGGCAAGCTTGCATTTCTGCTTATTAACTTGCTCTCCCATGAGCCAAGTTCCACAACCTTCTTAGCCTTTGAAGGTTGGAGATACTTTTTTAACAGGACTGGTTATTGACAGCCTATCTTTATAGCGTCTTTGTCTTATTTAATAAAGTAGAAACAAGAAAAGTGTTCAGATAGAGGCTAAATTATCATGAAAAGCAAAACAAAAGAGTTTTGTAGAATTTCAAAAACCTGAACATGCATGTAGCTTTTGTGTTTGAAAAAGCAAAAGTAAATTATCTGGGGCAAAAAGTCTCTGGTAACAATTTTATTTATTTATTTATTTTAATCTTAGCATTAACATATCAGAGAAGGGCACACAAACAACTTCACACAGATAATGAACTCAGACAAAATTTAGTTAGCAACCAAAATCAAGGGGAAAAGCTAATAAACAAGGAGGGTATCCACAATGTCCTTTGACATGTTACAGGTTACAGGTTTGGTGTAGCAATCAGGGATGTAATTAACACCTGAACAAGGATGAGGATCCAAAGCATGCATAAACCCATACCCTTATGGGAGGCCTCTCCCTCAAGGGTACCCAGAAAGTGGATGCACTTTATCCAAAAGGGTTAAAGGATCACTCAAAGACATGCAGTGGAAAAATAGTCACCCAAAAGATGTTTGTCACAAGCCTGGGGTAGTTGTGAGAGGGCAACAGTGAACTTTCTAATGGCACTTCAAGACAGATAATTGTAAATAACTGGTGGTGTTACTTATGCAGCTTTGCACAAAGCACTTCTCGAGCTGGTGAATATAGCCACAGCAGGGGCATCTCAGCTGCATCTTTTCATCCAATCTCTGTTTGGCAGTTCCAGGGGACGCTTCACCCTTACCCATCTGCTAACTAAATGTGTAGTATAGTGGATAACTAAATGAGTTGTTATTTCATGCATTGGGGCACTCATTAGCGTCTTTGTCAGAACATTTGATACACCAGAGGCACTTAGTGGCTTGGTGTATATTGCAGTGTAAACATCCTCACTTCCTCAGAGTGCTTGTGCTGCAGGTTTCCTATGGGACCTCAGAGCAGTGTGTAGTGTCATTGGGGTTCCACCCCATGGCCTTATGAACTGTCTGGAGAATATAGTTAGACCTGGCATCCCATACTGAGCTGGCATTTATTTTTGCCCAGTGGCCAACTGTAAGCAATGTATGTAGTCTACATCCTTCAGGGCTTTTTAAAAAAGTCCAGCTCTAATGATTTTATTGTGCCCATGTTAACCCAAGGACTAATTACGGAACATAATAGAATATCCTGACTTGGAAAGGACCTACTAGGATCATCAAAGTCCAACTCCCAGCCCTTCACAGGACAGCCCCAAGAGCCACGTCTTGTGCCCGAGAGCATTGACTCCAGGTCCCTTTCCATGGCAAGCACAAGCACTGCTATCCAGCACCTCATCACCCTGTTTGTGCACATAACCAGAGTTGCCGTCCCAGGTGCAGAATCTGGGATTTTCTCTTGTTGAACTGCATATGTGGTTGCCCAACCCTCTAATTTTTGCAGGTCTCTCTTCAGGTCTTCTCTGCCTTCAAGCAAGTCAACAGCTCCTCCCAACTCAGTATTGTCTGCAAAGTTATTTAGTATACTTTTGAGTCATGCTGACATCCATGTACAAAGATTGGCACTATCAGCTGACTTAGGGGTGGGTAAACAAAATGTTACTAATACTAGGTTCATTATTTGTGTCAAGTCCACCACTGTCTTTACTACAACACTGCCATCAAGGTCCTGCTTGTCTACACTGACCACTGTTGCCCTCAGTAAGAGCAACAGGATTGTCCTTTTCTGCACTGTCCTATAAGAGACTTCTTCCCCAGCCTCCATTAGTCCCTTCCTAAGGAAGAACTTTAATAAACAGTGGATGTACAGTGCTTCTTTCTGTGTTCTGGAGGCGAAAAACTCTTTTCAGTGCAGAATGTTTCACAGGATGCAGGAAAATGTCTGCTCAGCTGTGGTGTCTTCCATGGGCTGCCAGGGAGTATCTGCTTCTATATCAGAGTACCTCCCTCTTTTTTCTCTTGCATTGCTGTTCACACTGTGGCTTCTCACACTTTTTCTCCATTTTTCACTGCTTTGTGGCATCCTTTTCCCTTTTACAAATATGATTTAAAGGTAACATTATTTCTATGACCTCAACAAGTATATGCTGACACATGCATGCTAAAGTTTTGAGTCAGTACAACCTGTACTGTCAGGTGTCCTCACAGACACAAATAATTATAGAAATTACTTTTCATGACTCCTCAATATTTTTTTTTAATATTCACATTTTCACATCCTAAAATAGTCCACCTCTTCTGCCAAAAACCAGAACAGACAGAATGAAGCAAAAATGTTTTGAACATGTTTTTTAAAAATACTGTGACATATGGATAATTAGCTAGCACATGAGTAATAGGAAAGCTAGAAAGATGACATTAGCTTGCATCATTCATACAAAATGTACTTCTAAATAACTGTTCCTCTTTGTAATTGCTTCTCTCTGCCAACTAAGCACCATACAGCAAATCAATCACAGTGGACATTTGATTAAAAAGAGAACAATGAAAATAACAGGAAAATCAGAACAAATGCTAATGAATCAAAAGGAAAACTTTTTTTTTTTTTAATGAATCACAGAACTTAATTAAGTTGGAAAGGTCCTCAAAGATCATCATTTCCAACCTTTGATCAAACAGTACCACGTTAACTAGACCAGGGCACTAAGGGCTGCATCCAGTTTCCTTAAATACCTCCAGGGATGGTGACTCCACCACTTCCCTGGATAGCTCATTCCAGTATCTAATCACCGCTTCTCTGAAGAATTGTTTCTTAAGAAGCATGTTACACTTTAATAACTTTCCACCTAACATTAAGTTCCACTTAACTGTGATGATGTCTTCATATTTTAAAGCTGTATCCCTGTATTTGATTAATATATCACAGAACTGTACATCCAGGGCTGCCCTGTTCCAGGTGCAGAATCCAGCACTTTTCGTTGTTGAGCTTCATATGGTTGGTGATTGCCCAGCCCTCTGATCTGTTGAGGCCTCTCTGCAGGGCATCCCTGCCTTTGAGGGAGTCAACAGCTCCTCCCAGTTTTGTATCATCTGCAGACTTGCTTAGTAGTCCTTTCCAGTCCTGTATACAAGTCATTTATGAAGCTGTTGAAGAGTGCAGGACTGAGGATGGAGCCCTGTGGAACCCCATAGGGGACAGATCCCCTGTCTGATGTCACCCCATTCACTGTAAGCCTTTGTGCCCAGCCCATGAGCCAGTTGGTCACCCATCACATGATGTATTCATCTACCGAATGCTGGACATTTTGCCCAGAAGAAAGACTGTGAGAGACTATGAAAAGCTCTACTGAAATCCCAACAGATTACATCAACCGGCTCCTCTCGATCAGCTAGGTGGGTTACCAGGTCATAAAAGGAAATCAGGTTTGATAAGCAGGACGTTCCTCTCATGAAGCCATGCTGGCTGTGGCCAAAGACTCTGTTGTCTTTCAGCTGTTTTTCAACATTTTCCAGAATAATCTTCGCCATAACTTTATCAGGAACTGAAATGGGACTGACAGGCCTGTAGTATCCAGGGTGGTCCTTGCCCTTATCAAAAACTGGGGCAACATTCACCAACTTCCAGTCAGCTGGGACCTCTCCAGATCCCAAGACCACTTAAAAATCATTGAGAAAGCTTCTGCCATGACATCATCTGGCATTTGAGGACTGTTGGATGAATCCCATCAGGCCCCATAGATTTTTAGGGATGCAGCTAGAGCAGCAGATCCTGCACAATTTCAGGGTCAACTGGGAGCTGATCATTCTTGCAAGTCATGATCCTCCAGCTCAGGGCACTGACCCTCCCTTGGTCAATAATCCATGTTGAAGACAGAGGCAAAGAATGCATTCAATACCTCTGCCTTGTCTCTGTGAGGTGGCCATCATCAGCTCACAATGGGCCAATGTTATTTCTACACTGTCTTTTGCCATTAATAGATTTGGAAAAACTCTTTTTACTGTCTCTCACAGTTCTGGCCAGCTTCTACTCCAGTCGAGCTTTGGTCACATGATTTTTTTTCCCTGCAGTGGCAAAAAGCATCTGTGTAATCTTCCCATGTCCCCTGCCCCTGCATACATACATACTGGGCATGCACCCTCCTTTGTGTCTTATTTCCGAGAGAAGTTCTCTGTTCAGCCAAGCTGATCTTTTGCCTTGCATGCTTGGCTTCTGCCATTTGGGAACTGCCTCCTCCTGTGCCTTTCAGAGGGGATGTTCAAAAAGTGACCAGAACTGATTGATCTCAGTACCTGCAAAAAAAATCTTCCCAGAGGACCTTACTAATTTCCTGAGCAGACTGAAGTCTGCTCTCCTCATATCCAGAGCTGAGGTTTTGCTGGAACTTTTCCTCCTTTTGAAAGAGATTTTAAACTCTTTCACTTTGTGATTGCTGTGACCAAGATGGCTGCCAATCTCCACTTTGCTCATGAGATCCTGTCTCTTGACAAGTAGTAGATCACGAAAGACATCTTTCCAAGTCAGCTCTGTTAGGACCTGTTCCATAAAAATGTCACTCAGCCTTTTCAGGAATCTTCTGGCCCAGCTTATACCAGCTGTTTGATGCTCACAATTTCTGGCAAGTTGAACTCTTCCGTAAGAAAATGGGCAGTTGCCTTGGAAGTGTCCCTTGGTTCCTGAAAGAATAATTAATCAGTGTCATCACCCTGCTTGGAAGGTCTGTGGTAGCCTCCCACAATGACACCTGCCCCATTTCTTTGTCCCTTGATTCTTACACAGAGGCTCTCAACATTGCCTTTATCAACTGTGATTTCTATACATTCTAACATTTCTATGACATAGAGTGCCACCCCTCTGCTTCTTCTGCCCTTCCTGTCCCTCCCAAAGAGCCTTTAACCATCCAGCAAGGCCACTCCAGTCACACAGGACTCATCCAGCCAGGTTTCATTTATGTCAATGACATCAAATTTCTGGGACTGAGCCAAAACACGGAGCTCCTGGTGTTTGTTCCTCATGCTGTGTGCATTAGTGTAGAAATATTTAAGGTGTGGTACATTGTTGTCAACACCTTGTGAAGCAGATTAAAGGGCCTTTTTAATACTCATTTCCTCAAGCTTTGTTACACCTCCCCATGGCTCATCACTGGTGAGCCTGTTTTGCCCCTTTTCTCCTTCCAAGATAATTTAAAGCTCTGTCAACAAGCCCTGCTTGCTCCTTGGCTGGTTGGCCTCTGAGGACATTCAGAATCATGATGAGGCTTGGGGTTGTTGTACAGTTTCCTGAAATAGGGAACACACATTTATATTTTGGAGTAATATATAGGCTGATTTTTAGAAAAAAAAAAAATATATATATAACTGGCCAAATTAAGCAGTTTTCACTTTGGCATCATAGAATGAAAGATAAGAATGCTATTTTTAGATTAGCTTCTCATATAGGGGGATAAAAAAAGTTCCCAAAGATTTTTTCTAAAATTTTTAATTCCTACCTGACCACATATCTGTTAAATCTCAAACTAATAGAACCACAAAGCTAAAAGGAGGGTTTTTCTCAGGTCAATATTCAACAAAAACCTTAAAGTTATGCCTAATTTTTAACTATTCTGATTCAGGAAAAAAAAAGCCCTCAATATTAATTTAATTGGATTTAAGCAAGTGTTTGATTTATTTGGTAAATCAGAACCTTTAATCAATATTTAGATTTCATTTCCAAGGCCATAGCTTTGAAGAAAATCCAAGGTCACCTGTATATAATTAACATACTTCTTTGGATACTCAGCTCAGGGTTAGAATTGAATGAAGAGACTTGGCAAACTCCTGGGATATTAGATGAGGATTTTGTAGAATCCTATGAGAGAATCATGTAATTCTATCAAACAGGGTCTATAAATGACTTTTTCTTCTGTGACTAAAACCATCAAAATTCATTCTTATTCAGAAACCTTGAATGCATTTGATCAGGCTATATCAGAAGACATATGCTCATCACAAAATGGTCCTTCTTCCCATGTTTTTTAGAAACTTTAAAAACCTAATTATTTTCAAAATATTTTTTGGTCTGAGCAAATTAACCTTTAAAAACACTGGTTATCTCTAGCCTACAGATATAGTAGGCAAACTCCCATATGCGTAGGTGCTCAGCAAAGAGAAAGCATGCTCATTTTCAGAGTTTCTCATCTAGGAATTTTGGTGCCCTGTGTGGGATAGACTAATACAGATCAAAGGTGACCACTTAATATATCCATTTAATGTAAGTGTGGTGGTGATGGGAATCACCACTGTTACTGTGGTAATGGGAACTACCATGCAGAATTTACAAGATCCTTGATCTGCCCCAGCTCCACCAGGAGAGATCAGATGGAAATAGTACCAACAACTCAGAGCCATTGTCCAACATATATGCCACCTTTTTCTAGGTAGCAGCAGCCATCAAATCCTGGTTTTCCAATATTTTGATGCTGACAGAATAGGCCCATGACATTACCATATTACTCTGGCATCTGACTGAAGATTTTGGTTTTCTCTATTTTGTTTTTCAGAGGACCCTAGCCCAGGCGACCTCTATTTTCCCCCCCACCCCACCCCCCTCCTTGGCATTCCAGTGCTTCCTATTTCTGCATATCCCCACAATATCTGACCAGCCTGGGACCTTGAAGTGGTTTTACCAGTAGCTTTTTTTTAAAGTAAGCACTTGGTAGAAACAAACAAACAAACAAAAAGCCACTCTTCTTTGAGTTTTGTAAACTAGTCTGCAATAAAACCTAATCCAGAAGTAGACATCTTAATAATGTATGTACTTAAAAATAAAACTTTAAAAAGAAATTATTTAAAGACTGTTTTTGCTTTTTCATTGTCCTCTCAGAGGACAGATTAGTTCCTCTCTACTTGTTATCTCTCCAGCAGTTTGAAGCAGCTTTCTGTTTATCAGCAGGGTCTAAACCGTTCCCTCTAATTCACTGGGAAATATTCTTTCTTTTCCCCCTACATCTGATTCTCATTTTATCCCTTTTTCCTTTATGTGCTTGTTCCTCTGTTTCTCTACTGACAGTCTGTCCTGGGTTAAAGAGTATATTCAATTTCATCTGCTGAAAAAGAGTTGGGGGTGGGTGCCTTTTGAGAATGGCCCAACGGTTAATACCAGCTAGGGCATTGTTCTTATCTTTCTCCATAATGGGCCATTAACACTCTTCCCAAGCT